>JABXWE010021417.1:0-25457 GCA_014611495.1 Limonius californicus | reverse complement strand
CTGCTTATCGTTTCCTTCGAAAACGCGCTTCCAATCTTTTGTAAAACCCTCGCTGTACGCACTAAAGCCCTCGCTGTACGCACTGTTCGCGTGTTTGTTTTACCGTAAATTGCCCCTGAATGATCTTAATTGCAATTACTATTTGTTATTGGAACTAGCCACCTAGCTAAAACTGCATTAAATTAAAACCCGTTATTTCTCTTGTACTAGTTGATTAATTTAATGAATGTACTTTTATCCCTTATGATTTAACCCTAATTGCCTGGATCTATGCACTTATTTGCAATTATATATTCCGTCTAATCTAATCCGTCACCGAACTGCAGTATAAAATCCTCACAGATTTTCAAAATCGAAGAGAACACTCGGATCACAACCGTTCACTACGAGAGTTCGGCACGAAGTCCGAACAAATTTTGAACTAGAATTATAAAGAAAATTTTTAAATGCTTAACCTGGGGCGTTTTTACCACTGCAATGGTAAAAACACCCCAGTGTATATTGTTATTTAATTATGGTTATTTTAAAGGGCGCAGTTGTTGTAAATGTCTTTCTTTTTGTTCCTGTCTCCTGGAGCCAACGGGAGTACTTAGAGCATTGAATCTAGTCAACATTGGACTTGATCGTATAGTAGTATTCATTACATTCTACACAAAAATCTTCAGCTTCATCTGAAATTTCATCTGATAAGCTTAAAACAGGGTCACCGTTCAAAGAGGTAGCAAACGAACTTGAAATTTCAATTCTTGCTTCTTAATAATTCTTGCCTTCTTGCTCGAACTAGTTTTTCCATTCTTCTGATTTTTCTTTTTGGTATAACTGGCTTTATTGGCGTCAGCTTTCTTTTTTCTACGAAAACTCCGTTTTACACGATTTTCTCCAGACGTTAGTTCCAGTGCCGATTGTTTTCTTCTAGGTACGTCAGTAGGGATAAGTGGAAGTGGTTCAATTTCTTTTAAATACTTCGAGGGAGTTTCCTGCTCGTTACAAGTTTTCATAGGTGTTGTCTGTAATGTTTCCTGTTGACTTAACGATCTAGGTTCTAGCACTGGACTTTGTTGTTGGTTTATAGTTCCACTTTTTTGTTTTACTATTGTAGAACCTGTTGAAGTAGTTGATACTACCGGTAAGTTAATATCTTGCTGAGGTACCTCGCGAATATTTTGAGTTGTGTTTCTTAAGCCTGCCTCCGAGATGAGGAAAAAATGGTCTGCAGCTGCTTGAGGATTGCACGGATGTATTCTACACGCTCTAAATCCGGATCGTACGTTTGCCACAGTTGTAGCTTTACCCCACGCGTTGCCAATTAATATAGCGATATTATTTCTTCATAACTTCCTACTCTTGTTTTGAACCAACCAACTTTGTGCTTCTTGGAAGAAGTAGGTTTTTAGAGGTTTAAAAAAAGCTCTATCCAGCGGTTGCAGTGGTCTGATTTGGTGGACGTAGAAGTACCGCATCATTTTCAGTTGCCAAATCCAAGAGCTCAATTGTGTTGTGTCCGTCCAATATAAGCAAGGTCTCTTCTTTGGCGAAAAACATTCCTTTGACCATTTCAAAAACAACTCGGAGTTTACATAGGATGATTTTGGGTGCATAAACACGCTTGAACCAAGTGTAAGTCCATCGACAAACTTGTCTTTTTATTTTTACCTTTGAATATTAAAACAGGGGGCAAATAATTGCCTTCTGCGTTGCAACATGAAATCAAGGATATATTTTCTCCTTTTTCGGAACTGGTTAAAGAATAAACGTCTTTCGCACCTTTGGAAGCAACCATTTACCCGGTTTGTTGTTGATATGTATCCCAGTCTTGTCAACATTATACAGTGTGACAATTTAAAAACTTACAATGGGCTATATATCACAAACGAAAGATGATATCAAAAAATGCTCAAAACAATTTGTAGGATAGGAAGGGGGAACTAAAATGACATAAAAGAGAACTCAGCCCCATCAACCCCCTAGGCCCCACCTACCCCAACTAAAAAAGTTTAAATAGCAAACCCCTGCTTGTGATACATCATTGAAAAGCCTATAAAAAATGCTGTCCAATGGTATAAATAATAATTGTACAGGGTGCATCAATAATTACCAAATTAATATTTAACAATTTTAAAAACAAACATACCCTACTTGTGATACAATGTTAAAAAGCTCTAAAGGCCAATAAAACTTTATTTTCAATGATAAGTGTCCGTAGGTACTTTTTGTTGTTAAATAAAAACTTTAATTTACCGTTTTTGCCAAACCAGTTGTAAACTGCAAACATCTGTTTTTTTGGGTTCTATTGCAGTCCATAGTTTGTTTGTTTATTTGAGACATTTAAATGTCATTAGTGTTTACGATCGGTACTGTCATTCAGCTGTAGTTGTCACGATGGTTTACGGTATACCTGAACGTGTGGAGATAATTTTCATATTTGGCTCCCAGAACCAGTGTTATTTACGAACAGCTCAAATATTTAATGAGAGGCATCCGGACAAAAATGTAAGTCACGTGTACATCTGCGATTTAGTTGAAAAGTTTAGAGAAACGGGATCAGTGCAAAATAAAAAAAGGGATGCCCCAATATTACTGAATGAAGCAAGCCAAATTGAGGTCCTTGGACAATTTGCAATAGATCCTACTGCATCAACACGTCAAGTATCTGCAATGACAGGACTATCACGTGAGTCGGTAAGAAAGGTGTTGAAATTTCAGAAGTTTCACCCGTACAAAATGCAAATTCTTCGAGAACTAGGCGATGATGATCCAGACCGACGAATTCAGTTTTGTGAACTCATGACTGAAAGAATTCGCGCTGAACCTAGACTATTAAAAAATATTTGTTTCACTGATAAATGTACTTTTATGCTGAATGGTAATGTGAATAAACAAAACTGTCGGTACTGGAGTGAACCCTTAATTGTGCATGACTTAGAGAACCAAAGGGACGACCAAGGCAATCTAGCTCTAGACGAAGAATTGCTGCACTTCCAACAAGATGGAGCACCTCCTCACTATGCAGCTGCAGTAAGGCACTGGTTGGATACTAATTATCCGAACAAATGGATTGGAAGGAGAGGTCCTATTGAGTGGCCACCGAGGTCACCAGACTTAACGCCACCTGATTTTTTTCTATGGGGTTACCTGAAGACAGTTGTTAATAAAACTCAACCTGCGTCACTTGAGGAATTGCGGGAAAGAATTACTCAAGCATGTCGCGCTATTACCAGAACAACATTTGCCAAAGTTCGTGAAGAATTTGAAAATAGGCTGTATTATTGTTTACAAAACAACGGAACCCACTTTGAACATTTACTTTATTGACATTTTTAACAAATTTGTAGTTCAACAAAAGCTTCATTAAATTTTCCTTTTAAGGTAAGATTTCAGAATTATTGATTCACCCTATACAATTATTATTTATACCATTGGATAGCATTTTTTATAGGCTTTTCAATGATGTATCACAAGCAGGGGTTTGCTATTTAAACTTTTTGAGTTGGGGTAGGTGGGGCCTAGGGGG
The DNA here is from genome assembly GCA_014611495.1 of Limonius californicus. Classification (NCBI taxonomy): domain Eukaryota; kingdom Metazoa; phylum Arthropoda; class Insecta; order Coleoptera; family Elateridae; genus Limonius; species Limonius californicus. The sequence goes on along the minus strand of JABXWE010021417.1, from coordinate 21,946 downwards.
TTGATGGGGCTGAGTTCTCTTTTATGTCATTTTAGTTCCCCCTTCCTATCCTACAAACGGTTTTGAGCATTTTTTGATATCATCTTTCGTTTGTGATATATAGCCCATTGTAAGTTATTAAATTGTCACACTGTATAACTCTTATATGAAGGTATTACCACAGAATAAATACCTACGGATAAGGTATTTATTCTGTGGTATTACGTTGTAGATTATACAGGATGTCCGGGAAAATGTGGGAAATCTTCCGGATATGAAAAAAACACGTGAAAAGTATACTACAAGTTCATATAAACTTTTTTCGTATAGGCCTCCTCTTCGGAGATATGGGCTCCCAAAGAGCCAAAGTGTTGTGAATTACTCACAGCTGCAGGGACGGATTAACTGTGACACTCATGACCCCATTTTTTTTACGCCCTCTATGATAAGAACTTTGGACAACGTTTTTTACAACCTTTAACTACTCACTAAAAATTACCGTAATTAACCGTTTTCGAAAAAACGTCATTTTATTTACATCATGTATTTGGCGGATTTCGATAAAAGGTACATCTTTGTTCCTATCAAATATTCAACCTTCAACCTTATGATAAAAAAATTCGAACCATAATTAAGGTTTAACTCTTTAGTTGAAAACGTCTAATTCTGAGAGTTGCAGTTCGACCTAGATTCGCAAAAAATGTGAGTTTTATTTTATCGGCACCAAAAACAAAGTAAAAATGGGGTCATCAGTGTCACAGCTAGTCCCTTCCTGCAGCTGTGAGTAATTCACAACACTTTCTGGAATAGTAATTTGAAGGGTCTTACCTGGCAGTTTGGCTCTTTTCTTTGGGAGCCCATATCTCCGAAGAGGAGGCCTATACGAAAAAAGTTTATATGAACTTGTAGTATTCTTTTCACGTGTGTTTTTCATATACGGGAGATTTCCCGCATTTTCTCGTACACCCTGTATAATCTACAATGTAATACCTTCATATAAGTGTTATATATTGTATACATAAATTATTGTGTTATATGAACCTTGATTTAGATAATCTAATAGAAAATTAACTTATTTAGATAACTTATTATTATATTATATAAATATTTTATTTATTATTATGAAGCTATTTTAAGCTTTAAATCTGAAAAATGGGTTGTGAAAAACAAGTAAAGGTCATATTCAATTAGTGTATGTCATCGCCGTTGATTTTGTTTGGGGATCTGGTGTGTGGTGTCTAAGTCTTTGAATTCTCTGTTTCGTTTTGCTTGTTCGTAGTCGTAATAATTGTATAAATGTATTAGAGGTATTTATCAAACTTGAGTTGTTTACCTGGAAAGCAATAAGATATGAGATTTGTGTATTATGTTCGACAACTATCAACTAACATGTAATTTTGGAGGAAAACGGACCTTCCAATTGTATGTTTTTTGTGAGTAATATTTGCCTACAGGTGTGAAGAACATTTTCATATAATTTTGATAATCATTAATTGTAATATTATTAATTTAAGGTGATATATGTTTAAATGGATATGAATTTTGTTAAACAAATAATAAATAGGCCGTGCGAGGTGTCAAAACATTCCTTTTAAAATAAGGAATATGGCAAAATAATTTCACTTTTAATGTAAACGATATTTACAAAAAATTATTTAAATATTTGGTTAATTTGTGTTCATTTCATTCTGCTTTCTCATTGGTAGAGGGAGTCACGTGTTTTTTGTAAAATGTACTTATTTTTGATAAATTATGATGTTCCCATGGTTACCGGTTGAAAAAAACAAAGGGGACTTGCCAGGAAAATCTCAACGTGAACAGCCGCTCGTCTGGGGAGTCAATTAAAATTGTAATTTTGGGCGTTTATTATATCTTGTTTGAATAAAACTATGTTATTAAGTGTTACGGTTCAAATCAGCGTTATTTGTTACGTATCTGGGTGAAAAATGGATAAAATTAGGTAAATTAGCCGAAAATTAAAAATTTGAGGCGGAGTATCAAAGTAGCGTCAGTAGACTTCAGTTGTTTTTTTTTTCGACATGTTTTGTTTGTAAGTGCGTTTGACGTTTGAAACGTCAAACTTCAAGGTTAGGAATCATGTACAAGTTGGACAGAAGTTTTATACCTGTTAATTATTTGGGAGATCCTCGCATCATATTCTGGAACAGCAACTGGAATAGCAATCGAACTTATTTATTTAAAATAAGTTAAAACAAATAAGTAACATTTGAAAAGTGAAGCAAGTTTGAGGTTAACAAACTAAAAAGAAAATATAAAGGTGCAACGTATTTATGAGTTTATTGGTATATTTGAACATCTGAAGTAGTAAGCAGTAAATAATATTTGGGTTAATTAAATACGAAGATACTCAGTCCAAAGTTTATCTGCGAATAATTTAGAAAAAAGCAACAAGTGATGGACTTTCGTTTTGAAGTTCAAGATCAACAGGGAGCAGGAGTGCCATTCTAATTTCATCTAGTAAATTTTACCACCAGAAGAAAATAAGCAGGTGCTTCTATGTGAAAAGGTGGATCTGTGTGAAAGTGCATTGTTCAATTAGACTTAGACTATTTATTTCATGTAACTTTGTCGTTTAATTGTTAAAGTTGTTTAAAATTTTATAAGAAAAACTTAGTAACTCGATAACATTTACTTAATTTCTTTGTTGCATCTATATTTTATAAGTTAATTTTTACTACTTTGTATCCTTCGTCTTGTTCAGTTAACCAGCGCAAGAATTTAAACGTTATACAGCAGATACCAAAATTTATATTGTAAACCCTGAGATAAGAGTTCTTTTAACGTTTATGTTTGAAACGTGCCCTTTGTGTTGTTTCAACAACTTATGTAATAATACTGCAATTTTTCTTACACATGAAAGGGAGATCATCTTTACTACGGCTGCAAGTAAAGCAACATTCCCCCTTTTTCTCAAACGCGTTTTTTTTGTCGCTTCAGTGTGAAGCTCATATGCAGGTCTCTCAATAAAACATCATAATAATAATAATAATAATAATAATACATATTGTAACTGGAAGGTGCCAGCACCTTCCCTGCACCTTAAGATGTAAATTCCTGTTTGCAAGGAAGAGACAGTGAGTTATTCAGGGATGTTGAAGCGGTTGCACCTACGTAGTACACATTCTTTATTATATTTTTTTCTATAGCTAATGTTAAAATGTTGTTATAGCAACTCTTTTGCGTAGATAAAGTATCACTTTAACAGCAAGGGTAGATAAAATGTTTTAACTTTTTTTTATTCAATTAAATTTACAAATTCAAACACATTAATTCGAAGGATTAACAACAAGTGTAATTTTACAACTAACATTTATAGTTTTCTTCTTCTTGTGTTAATTCTTTTCCGTACATTTCGTATTCACTTCGTACACAAAACGCAAAAATACTGAACACTCCACAAAAAACAGAATGTAAAATTTGTTTGACATTTGTTGACAGAGTAATTCATATCCGTAGTAACGGAGCAACACAGTTGCGATTTTTGTGCCAAAAATTACAATTTTCTTTGAAATTTTATTTTTCACCTGAATTTGAAGTCTTGCTATAGAAAAAAATGTTGTATTGCACACGACGATAAAATCGCATTATCTTCTCGAGCGTAATTAGCGTCTCGACTGACGTCTCGACGCTAAAAAACACTCAAAGATAAAGTACAATTTTATCGTCTTGTACAATAAATAACTATTATTTGTTACATAGAAAACTGTTAACTAGTGCATATTCATATTGATGAATGAAACATAAACTACAAATATAAAGAGAAAACTGTAAACAATTAAACTGTCTTCAACCCTTCACTAACCCCTACAGACCGACCTTCCACCAACCAACTCAATAGCTAGGGGAACCTAGGGAGGGTTGATACTATGGGAGGATTGATACTTGTTCAAACTTGGCGCCAATTATTCGAATAGAGGCGAGCAACCTATGCCATATGTTCCTTTGATAGTGCTGTACTTGTTGAAATAATTTGTGTGGCAGTTGAGTGTTTGCTGCTCTGATAATAGCACTATTTACGTTGTTGAAAAAAGTTTTGCATATTTTTCAAAGGTAAGTGCAAGGAATTTTACTAAGATTTTAACAATATTTTCAAACTTATGCTATCTGCATCTGATAATGTGTTTACTTGGCTATGTTTTTATATAAATTTGAGTCTTTAAAAATTAGGTTACGTTTTCATACAAGCGCATTTTTGTAAAAATTCACACACTGGGAGGAATGATACATTTTGAACCGGGAGGCGTGATACATGTATCACTCCTCCCAGAACGAATAACTGTTTCTATACGGTGCGTAATGTATTAAAAAGAAGACAGATAGGAGTCCAGCATCTGCAGAAACAATGAAAATAGCAGTCACAGAAATTGTCGAAAATGGTTGTAAACTTCGTACAACTGCAAAAAAGTACAATATAGACAAAATGACTTTGCGCAGATATGTCCTAAAATATAAGCAACATGGTGATGATACAAAATTTCTTCCAAATTATAAAGCTTTGCAAGTATTTTCTGACCAAGAGGAAGAAAGTTTAGCTGATTATCTACTTGTCGCTGCTAAAATGAATTATGGATTGGATTGACCCCAAAAGAGACACGTGCATTCGCTTTCCAGTATGCATTGGAAAACGAGAAGAAAGTCCCAAAGAATTGGTTAAAAAATCAGGCTGCATCATATGAATGGTTACGTGGATTCATGAGCAGAAATACTAATTTAAGCTTGAGAACACCAGAACCCACTAGTCTTGCTCGTGGAACTGCTTTCAATCAACATACTGTGGGAGAATTTTACAAACTATTGCGTACGGTTTTGGAGCGTGATAATTTTGGTCCTGAAGCAATATACAACTGCGATGAAACTGGGGTACAGACAGCTCATAAGCCCAGTAAAATAATTTCCCAAAAAGGCCAGAAACAAGTTTCAAAAGTTAAATCTGCCGAACGAGGACAAACGGTGACAGTTTGTTGTACGGTTAATGCTACAGGAAATTCTATACCGCCGTTTATTTATTTTTCCACACAAGGTGCCCCTCCAGGTTCTAAAGCCGTTACCCACCCTAGTGGTTGGATGACGGTGGATAATTTTGAGATATATTTAACCCATTTCATCAAGTTCGTAAAATGCAGCAATAATTGTAAAGTGCTGCTTATATTAGATAACCACAACAGCCATATCTCATCAAAGGGTCTGAATATTTGCAAATCTAATGGTATTGTACTTCTGACAATACCACCACATACCACCCATAGATTGCAGCCATTAGATATTTCTACCTATGGCCCATTTAAGACTTTTTTCAACCAGGCATGTGATGACTTCATGGTGAATCACCCAGGACAAGCTATTGCTTTGAAAGATCTAGCTGCTCTTGAAGGACAAGCATATCCAAAAGCTTTCACCCCTTCAAATATAATAAAAGGTTTTGCAAAAGCAGGAATATACCCTTTTAATTCCCACATTTTCTCAGTTCATCTGTAAGATCGCCGGAAGTAGCACGTGAACAAACACCAGAACCTGTTATTGATCCTTCAATTGAGCCTAGAGCTGGACCTTCAGGACTTGCTTCGGGAGCAGGTGTAGCAAAAACACCAGCCGAGGTAAGACCATTTGCAAAAGCAGGACCCAGAAAAAAACCAAAAGGAGGAAGAAAACCTGTTACAACAAAAATATTGACAGATATTCCCAATATGGAAGAAGTAAAAGAAAATTCTATGAACAGTGAAGTGAAAAAAAGTACAAAAGACAAAGTAAAACGGAATTTAAATTTAGGCAACAAAGAAAAAGAAAAAACAAAACGACCCAAAACGAAAGAAGAAGAAGACTCTGAAGTTGATGACGCTTCCTTCACTTCATCAGGCTCATCTGAATTTACAGATATCGAGCAACAAATAGAAAATGAATTAGAAGAAGAAAATTTTGTGAACAGTGTCATTAATAAAAACGACCATATACTGGTTCACTTTAAAACTGATAAAACAATAAGGTATTATGTTGGACAAGTTCTCGAAATATATAATGAAGGTCAAGAATTCTCTACAAGTTTTATGAGACGCAAGAAACCAGGATACAATTTCGTATTTCCTGATGTACCTGATATATCAACGGTTCTTCTCGAAGATGTGATCAAGTTGCCGTCACCTCGCTATATTGGGGGAACAGCCCGAACAAATAGAAAATTGTCATTTGATGTCAATTTTGATAAATTTGACAATGTATATTGAATTTATGACAAAAAATTAAAATTGTCACTTCCCTAAATGTGTTTATTTTTTTTAGTATCAAACCTCCCATATACTGTATCAAACCACCCCTAATATGGGAGGATTGATACACTTTACAATAAATATATCTAATTCATTTTTTTAGAAAGTATACGAACCAATATTGTTTATAATAAAAAAATATTAAGTCAATACCTTGAAATATTGAACCACGCACTTGGTTGCTTTCCAACTCGTGTTCACTTGATTTTACAACATTCCTTGTGTTAAGTGTATCAACCCTCCCTAGGTTCCCCTAACAAAATTTTGAAAATTTAAGTCTTTCAGTCAAAGAATACTTACCAATTTAGTTCCATTTTTTATTGGGGTAATATGCTGTTTCTCGATTTTTCGTTTCATGCAAATATTGCTTTTTTTTCACACTAAATTATTCTTGAAAGTCCTAAACAAGTCCATGAATTCCTGAAATGATTTCTCCCCTACATTCTTTGTATAATTAACAACTTCCTCTAACTCAATCTGTAAACATATTTTACTTTTGCGTCTAGTTATATTTTTTCAAGATATACCTCTCAATTTGTATCAAAATTTATACATTCACTTGCTTCATTATTTTTAGACTCTTCATTTATGTACTGATATAATTCATCCTGACGAATTTTACTGGTTGTGGGTTCTTGAATATGTAAAGCTTCATTTGAATTTTCTCTACTGAGAAGATCTGCAACAGACTCACTCCTCCTTGAAACATTCTTCTCACTCTCCCTTCCATACAAAGCTACTGCATAGATATGATTACACAAAGCAGTTTTCACAGCGTACTCTGGACATTCACAAGCATATCGATGTATACATACTTTACATTCATTACAATACACACTTCTACAATCCTCATCACACAATTCATTAACAGAAATAATATAAAATTTCTCACCTGATGATGTTTTCAAACTTACCAAACTCCAGTATCTGTACTAAATTTATCATTTCTTCTGTCTTCTTGTGTGCTTGAACTGTGGTTTTGTGCTGATAATTATTAGCATTGGGCATCCTTTTCCACATTTTATCATCAACAAGTTCTTCTAATAAATCTAACAATTTTTTCACTCTAAGTTTATAAATAATCATTTCATTTCAGAAATTAAATAACGTTTCACCTGATCTTTCGATTCCCACATTCATTTTATGATGCTTCAATAGTTTATTAAAACTCTCAATGGCCATGTTGGTATTAATTCCAGCATTAATCCTACGACAATGAGCCCACATCATAATTCCACTATCATTCTTAAAATAATATCTGAGCCCGAATAATTTACTGTCTACTAATTAAAAATTTAACATAATAATCGTATTGTTTCAAGTAATTTAAACAATTAAACTTTTTTTCTTTTTCCTAATACACTTAAAACATCTTTCCACTAAAGCTGTAAAATTTTCAACATTTTTCAAAATGTTTCTCAGGTCGGTCTTCATTTTTAATTTAATTTGTTTCTTCTTCAGTTTGGACCTTCCCTGGATATTCGAATTCTTCACAATATGCCAATTACACAGTAGATGTCTAGGTTTTCCTTCAGTTTGCATCACCTTAGTTCATGCATTGTAATATTTAGGGTCATCATCAGTCATTATAAATTCAACTTCAATCTATTCTCCCATTTTTTCTCTTAGTTCCCTAAAAAAAACTTCTTGAATTACTTGGTCTAATCTATTAGAGAGCAAAAAAGCAACAGGGAATCCCATATTTTGATCATCTTCAATTAATACTGCTGTCAAGTCCTAATTCATTCGATTTGTCCCGTGAGTTTCATCGATCCAAATTAGTCGTTTATGATCCCTTAATTTCTTCTCCACGACGTCGTTCATAAGCCCACTGCAAAGTTTTCTTCACTCAAGTCACAATGATCTTCATCTACATATAATGCATTAAGGGATTAGTTTCCACCGCCAACTAAAGTATGTTACCTCACACAAAACTGTAACAGATTAGTTCGTACTACCAGCTAAGCCATGTGACTGCAGAAAAACCAACTAAATTGTAAAATCCCAACCATGCAATACCTACTACCCTTACTTGCCAACTACCATTTGCTGGAAATTTGGCAAATATCTTTCATGGGCATATTCCTGAAATATTAATACTGCCACCAGTCTTTACACCTCTTTTGGTTCAATTGCTTTGAACGCCTAAAGTATTTCAACTAATTATTGTTAATATTCATTTTAAAAATTGTAACTGTCTCACCTCACCAATTACTCCGATTACAATTGTAATAAACACTTTGATCTCCATTTGAACTTGAATAACTTCTATCACATAGGTAATTAATCAACTTCCCTATTTTCCTTTGTTTTCTAAGCTTAAAATTCCTCCTTGTTCCTGAAACTCTGATTATATTGTTTGATATTTACACAGTGCACTTATGTTAAATGACTAATTAGAATGTTACAGCTTCCAAATCCTATTTTATCTTCGGGGCATACGGAGGAATAAACATGTTGATATGTTATTCCCACTTCGCTGTTGTGTATTTCTTTCAAATGACAATTCTTTGCTGAAACCCTACTAAATTTCTTTTGGCAAATACTACACACGAGTCTGCCGTGTGTAAATTGTTCCAATTCCTTGTTCCGTACCCTAACCTAAAACGTAACAATTTGATTAAAACAAAAATAAATTGATAGCAATGAAAATTGCTAATTTTAAGGTATATCTGATAACACTATAAATACAGATTGACAAAAATAGCTGCGAGCAATGAAAATTGCTGGTTTTAAAAGTATCTCTGGTAATACACTTTAAGGTACAAAACTTGCGGGATCTTTACGTGACGGAGAGAACAAATTTTTAAATTTGGCGCCATCCCACAACTCCTCTTCGTGATTGGTCCGTACTCGGTGCAAGTAATGCTAACCTTGAAATACAACATGCCCATAACTACACAAAACGGGGATGTCCAATCTTGGTTGATCGAGTTACAAATTAATTCTTATTGTTAGATCATACACATGTACATGGATAATAATACTACTCCATAAGAAACTAGGTACGTCACTGTTGTAAGGATCCCAACAAACTTTTTTTTATCTGTCTCTTTTGCCGTTGCATAACATCCAATAATGTTGTTTCACTTGTAGCGTTTTCAATATTGGCGCTCGCCCAGTTGCTGTTGACGTATGGCGAGAATTACACAAATTAAACTGTCAGTGAGAAAAGTCACGAGAACATCGCATAACCTGCAAATGTGGAAACGTTTTGTGTTATTGAAATTTTTAATTTTAATGTAAAATGGTGCGAAAATGCGTTATTTGCAGTGCTCCTCAATCAAGGAATTGTTTGTTTTCATTTCCGTAGACGTAGGTAGAGTGTTTATACTTTAAAAAAGAATAATTCGAATGATGTTCGACCTTTCATCAAGAAAACATTGCCGACCAATTTTTCAGAATAATCGTATACTAACGTTAACATCCATATTTATACAAAAGTGCGTCCTATATGTAAGAAAGAACCCTAAGAACTTCCCTCTTGTAAATGATAATCACACTTACGACACCAGATCCTGTAATAACCATCAGATAGGTTACTATAATTTAAGCTTATACAAAAAGTCTCCAAGATACTGCTGTACCTCTCTGTATAATAAACTGCCTAGAAATCTTAAAAATAGCATAAATGAAAAGACGTTTGATGGACAGTTCCAAACTTTTTTAACGGAAAATGCCTTCTATACTTTAGAAAAGTATTTAAACCTTAGAAATAAATAAACATTATATTAGATTACTGTATTTTTTACTTTATTATTTATTTAATAAATATTTGACAGTTATAGAGGTGTCAAATAATTAATTTTGAAAAATGGTAAGAATGGTTTTGTCGCAAGATTTAAAAGACTGCGATAATTGCACTGGTTTATATTAGTTATATTTACTACATATTTAAATTTCCCGCCGTACATCACGCGTGAGCGCATGCGTAGATTGCATAAGGGTACAGAGAAAGATGGGTAGATATGATTTATTTGTATTAGGAAGAGAAGGAATAAAAATAGTTTGTCTGTGATATCTTTACAACACACTTTACAATCTGTTGTCACATCCATGTAAATGTGTATGATCTAAGAATTAATTATAAAACTAGGTTATGAGCTGAATGAATCTTCAAAACCTCTACCAACTTCACGAACACCCTATTCGTTCCTGCAAAAGTTACTACTTTCTGCGGGTAAAATCGCTGTTGCATGAACCAACTGGTAAAGACATGGCAAAAATTTGCGGAAATCGCTTACCGCAAAACGCTAGTGCATGTTCCTACCTTTAGACCGTTCTTGACACCGATAATTTAGCTTTATTAAATAAATTTCTGGTGTTACCCCTAATAGAGGCGAGGTCCCAAGTTCACCAGAGAACTTTCCTATTGGAAGACCTCACAGTTTTCCTTGCATGTAGAAATAATCGCGTCTGTTAGTTACACCGCAACTATTTCTAGATCTAGGTTTGTAGTATATCGAAATTTTAGACCTCGCCAAGTAAATCACCTTTAAAGTTCTTAGTTAATAGTCTCTTTTCAGACTTTGCAGTTTCTCACTTGTTACACAGTAAAACGGTTTTACCGTAACATTGTAACACTGTATTTGTTTAATGTACGAACAAAGCATAAATATAACTATAAACTATGTATTTGTATTCTATTCTCAGAGAGTGTTTTTCTGGTTCCGCCAACTCTTCCCACTATGCCCTAATTATTGAGTGAATTTTAGGCAGAATGATAAGATAATTCTTGATTGTATAGTAGGATTCCTTCCAATTTTCAGCAATCTCAACTATAACGGATGGATGAGGTTTTCCAGCATGTTCAAGTCGATAAATAAGGGACCTACGATATAGTCGCCAAGTATTCCTATCTACACATTCAATTTTTGCTGAAATTGGGTGTGACCTTCCCGGAAAACATGGGGATTGTTACGCCTATGATCTTTTCTACATACAAAATATTGGTTGAGGTGCAAACCTCGCAACAACGCCTCTGCTTAGGTAGGAAATTAACAATGTTTGACAGACGTTAGCATCCCGGAAACCCAATCAAAGAAGGAGTAGGTTCCGAACAATTAATTTATAGGCGCCACCGACTTATAATTTACTAACATCGTCCGACGTGGAAAATGGGAAGTCGGACCCCAAGATAGATAATCACCTACCTTTATGTACCCCATCCGTCGTAGACTTAGCTTCAGATATTTCGACGTCAAAGAAAAAGACAAGTTGCAACCAAAACTTCATTTAATTATTAATAAAAAGTAACCCCACAATTACAATTCTTCGGTACAAAATTATACACAGAAGTCCCAACTTTACGTTCACGTAACCAAAATAAAAGAATTTAATTGGGCGAAACTAAAACAATTTGAGGAAAATTATTGCGCTCACCAGAACAAGATCATTTTTAATTTTCAGCACACTAATCGTCGTAGGAGGCCTCCGCGGATTAGAATAATGCGTAAACATAAAGCGACCTAGGAAAGAAAAATTTCATGCGGTATAAACCTTGAAAACGCAATACAACCCAACTATCGGAGTACCCTATATATGGAGTACGTAAAATTGTTTCCCCAATAAATTTAATACCACAATTGTACTTAATATCTAAATATGTCCTCCACACAAAATCAATTAAATAATTAACTCTTAACCAAAGGAAATAAAATTTGTAAATACAAAGGCAAGGTGATAAAATTTAAAGTGTAAACAAATTTAAATGCACTTCCCTTTTAAAATAGGTAACAGCTATCAACGCGACCGTGTTCCAGGCTCCTTATCAATGGCCCCAAGCGTCTGCTCGGTTTTGGAAAAACCTTCCCGAGGTAACTCGCCGATGTCTGCGTATCAATTGAAACAACTTGCGTTTGAATGTAGAATTTTTCCACTGTGTCGTACCTAAATTACGGGATTTCCAGCCGCAAAAACTTTGCTTAAATTAATTCATCGGATATTAGAATTAAAAGTTCAGGACATTAAGACAGGACAAAATTTTTCTGTCAATAAATAACTTACCAGTTGATGGAAACTGGCATACCACAAAAAAAAATCTTCTTGACCGGAATAAATTCCAGATTGGAAATTGAATTCCTGGAGTTTTTGCTTTCCCACAACTGTAAGAACCGAACTTCTGTGTGTAGTGAACTCCAAATAGGAAAGTGAATTCCAAATCGATAAACGATTTACTAAGAATTACATCACTATTCACAAATGTACATCCGGCAAGCACAATACTCAAAAATGTCCTATTTACGGAAAGCGTTGTTAAAATTTCCTTCCCCCCCTCCCAACTTTTGGAACTGAAATATTTTTTAGGTACTGCGCAGTTTCACAGAAGTGCCAACTTCAAAATGTAACAGATTCCTACTAATACGCGAACAACTAAACATGTAGGAAGGGCTGCCTTCAAGTAGGCGCAGAAATCGTTACAGGATTTTCTTCGCACCAATATCTTACATTTTGCCTGTTAACAAACCTATTTAAAAAAACGTGCATCGTCACTAAAACAGATTTTGCGAAGATAGGACGGGTTTCTTGTAACGGTTTGGGTCATCACCTCACAAAATTCAATGCGTAGATCCGGACCCTCATCAATCAACTGGTTCAAAATCTTCATTTTGTATGGATGGAACTTCCGTCGTTTTAAAAACTTTTTGACAGTGGTCGCCGATACATCACATATCGCAGCTACATGAGAAGTTCATTGCTGAGAATGTACTACCATTTCACCGACTATTGGAATTTGTTGTCTTCTGAAAATGCGGGTCGTCCAGGGTTTTTCCTATTTTGCACACTTCGTGTTAATAAATTGTTGCACAAGTTCTCTTAAATACGTCCTCGAAATAGGACAGTCGGGAAAACGTTCAACAAAATATTCTCTTGGCTTCGTGAAAGTTTCAATTGGCTTCAGCAAAAATAAAAGCTGCTTCAGTTTTTTCCTGCAAAGTTCGAACATTCGCCATAATTATTGTTAGTATCACCGGTTTTAAGACTCAATATTCAAACGTAAGCAAACACAATAACTGAGTTAAAGTGACAGAACAAAAAGACTAATTATTTCAATTGTTTTACTTCTGTTGTTGCGCCTCCTATATTTTTTTTAGCGTTTTGCTTAATATCAGAAACAGATAATTTGGAAGAATGTCATTTGTTTCTGAATCTATAAAATTTCCCCAAAATATAGAATTATACTCTACTCAGAGACCTTTCAAATGAGGCGTCACTCAACCCCCATTGCCATTTAAAAAACTATTTTTAAAATGGCGCCTAGTCGCCATTTTGAAAGTTATTAAAAAGTAGTATTTAGCTCCCATTTAGGCACACAAAATTGTGTGAAGAAATATCAAGTCGTTCAAAAGTTAGTAAGGGGGAGGACATTTTACGACTGCATTGTGTATATTTATAAATACTATTCATATGTAGCACAGAGAGGCGGTGATAACAAAACGTCAATGCATGGGGGCTGATCCACCCCAATAAGAGGATTTCGAAATGGAACAGTTTAAATTCCAGTGGAGTGAAATGCTATTATAATTTGGCACTTATTTTAACATACATTTAATTAAAACTTATCAATCTCGACAAAACTTAAGAAAATTAATGCCACTACTCACGTTACCTTCAAATTGATACACTCGATGCACATGCAAAAACAAACCCAAAATATACAGGGTGACAATTTGCATATGTAACAATGTGTTACATCCCTGGAAGTAAAATAGGTATCGACCTTTTGTAGAAAACGTTTCTACAACATAGAGGGGGAGTCATCATGACTTATTACGGTATTATTAAGGTAACATTCCCCATTCAACCTCTTAGGCTCCAGGTACCCTAACAAAAATATTTCAAATAGTAACATTCACCTTATGGTACCTCATTTAAAAGTTCTTACAAAATGCTTTTCAGCAGTGGCAAAATTTTTTCCAAGCTCTTTTCAAAAAAATAAAATGGCCCCCAAGGTCTCCAGATTTTAATCCTATTAGACTTCTTCCCATTGGGTCATTTAAAATCTGTATCTACAAAACACAACTTCAGTCCACCACCCAACTGTGACAAGGAATAGTTCAACAGTTTTGAGCATTCCATAACAAACCTTGCAAACCGTTTGAAGAGAATTTGATAGCAGATTTTACCTCCAAATAATGGAAATCATTTTGAACAGTTACACTAATATTTTGAAATTTGAACGACATTAACCGATTCGAAATATCTTCAGTTTCATTATTTTTGTTTTTCTGGAACTACCAGATAAAAAAAATTGTTACTATCGAACAGCATTTTGTAAGAGGTTTTCAATGGGTATCACAAGGTGGGTGTTACCATTTGTATTTTTTTTTGTTGGGGTACCTCGAGCCTAAGAGGTTGAATGGGGAAGGTTACCTCACGAGTCATCACGATTCCCCATCCATGTTGTAGAAGGATTTTCTAGAAGAGTTGAATACCTATTTTACTTCCAGAGACACTTAGCACTTTTTTTAAATCAATACCCTGTATATCAAAGAACCAGATCATAGTAAAAGTTTAAAAATAAGATCAGGTCCTAGTAAAATCAGACAAAAACATAATCAAAAAAGGTTTTATTCGAAAATGAACTACAAACTGCTTAAAAAACTTAAAAAACATTCTTGAGAAAAAATCCACAAAAAATAAAAAAATCCTATACTTATACAGTGTGTCGCATTTAAGATGAAGACACCCCCATATTTTCGCTATTTGAAGGAATACAGATTTGAATTTTTGCACAGTCATACAGGCTCATGGGTCACACTTTTTAAGAGACTCAAATGAAATCTGAACTGTAAACTCAGCCTACTACGAATTCACAAACAGGGTCAATTCTCCATATTTTGCGTCGCGTTAGAGATATCGAAAAAAATTATTAGAAAAAGTTGTTCAGAATATTATTCTAACCCCATATACCGAGTTTCATGACAAAATTCGTATTTTGAATTTTTTCATTATTTTGGTCTATACCCAAAATAATTACAAGTTTATTTTTTAATTTGATATTTAGTGTGCCATGGAAAGCAATTTGAATACATGACACTATTAAATTGACAATGTGTCAAGTTTTTATTTTCCATGGCACACTAAATATCAAATTAAAATATAAACTTGTAATTATTTTGGGTATAGACCAAAATAATAAAAAAATTCAAAATGCGAATTTTGTCATGAAACTCGATATATGGGGTTAGAATAATATTCTGAACAACTTTTTATAATAATTTTTTTCGATATCTCTAACGCGACGCAAAATATGGAGAATTGACCCTGTTTGTGAATTCGTAGTAGGCTGAGTTTACAGTTCAGATTTCATTTGAGTCTCTTAAAAAGTGTGACCCATGAGCCTATATGACTGTGCAAAAATTCAAATCTGTATTCCTTCAAATAGCGAAAATATGGGGGTGTCTTCATCTTAAATGCGACACACTGTATATTATAAAAAACTTTGGTAAAAAAAAAACAAAAGTAATCCTATAAACTTATAGATGAACATGAACTTATTTACTTACCAACACTTTTACACCGCAGAACTATATACCATTATAAAAAACCAACACATAATAATAACAACTCAAATACAAATACAAAACATACGAGTTTAAAATAAAATTCATCATGTAAATGCACCCCCTTCTAATGCACAAGAAAAATATAAATGGCTTGCAGTTAATAATTGTTATACTTTTCAGTAAAAATAAACAACTCAAAATGAGAGAGCAGCGTATTGTTGGTAAATAAAATAAACTCAACTATTTTGTGTTGTAATACAACAAAGAAATACAAGCCTATGATAAACTTAAAATACAAAAACAACTGTGTAACTGCACCATAATTCTTACAATATAAACAACAAAATTGTCTAGTTATAAATGTATGTAACATTATATAAATAACAGTCTGACCAAATTAGAAAAGGTTGTATACATTCCGGTTTGCAATCTGTATAGCATGCAAGATTCGCAATTTGAAAATGAATTTTTCCACCTTCCGAAGTCTAGTACCAAATTGGGGATATATGAAAGAAAACATCTTCTTAGTTTTTTCCACTAAATTGGTTAATTCTTTAAGTACATTTCTGAAAATAATACATAAAATCAATTGCAGAGCTATTTGGCTTTAAAATAAGGAATATTTCTGAAAAGAAACTGCTTAATTTTATTATTGTATACTGTCATCAGCCATGCGGGGCAGAAACTGCTAGATTGAAGAGCGGGTGGAAAGAGGGGGAAGGACAGGATATAGAAAATGAGAGGGGAAGAGAAGAAAAAAGGAAGAAAATGAGAAAAGAAATAGGAGAGTACCCGAAGGGGGGGGTGAGGAGGAAAAGACAAGAGAAGATAGAGAAGGGAGGAAATGAGAAAAGACGTAGGAAAGTGATTGAAGGGGGGGAGAATGGGAGAAAAAAAAAGCGAGTAGGCGACTTTGGTGTAGGCCTTACGCCACGGCATTCAGACCAACACCGTAATGACTCCTAAAAATCTAAAAATACCCCAATATCCTCCTAAAAAATATACCCCAATTCCTAAAGATGAAAATATACCCAAAATCCTAAAAATATACCCCAAAAAACTCTTAAAAATACCTCAAAATCTAAAATATACCCCGAAACCCAATCAATACTTCAAAATGTAAAACATATACTTACATACCCCATAATCCTAAAAAACCTCAACAATCCAAAAATATGCCCGAAAACATAAAATATACACTAAAAAAATCCCAAATAAAGCCCCAACATCTTAAAATTACACCCCAAAAATACCTATAATCTACAACATACCCCACAATCCTAAAAATACCAAAAAATATACCTCAAATTCATAAAAGATGCTCCAAAATCCCAAAAATATACCCCACAACCCTAATAAAAAATAACTAAAATCCTAAAAAAACCTCAAAATATACCTAAAAACATAAAATATACACTAAAAAATCCCAAATAAAGCTCAAACATATTAAAAAGATTCCCCAAAAATACCTATAAGTATAAGACTTACTCCAAAATCCTAAAAATAATATAATATACCTCAAAATCATAAAATATACCCCAAAAATCCTAAAAATATACCCCATAAGCCTAATATTCACTGAAATCCTAAAAAAACAAAAAATATACCTAAAAGCATAAAATGTACACTAAAAATCCCAAATAAAGCCCCAAGATCTGAAAAATACACCCCAAAAATACCTATAAATCTACAACATACCCCAAAATTCTAAAAATACCAAAAATATACCTAAAATCATAAAATATACCCCAAAATCCCAAAAATATACCCCACAACCCTAATAAAAAATTCACCAAAATCCTAAAAACAGCTCAAATTATACCTAAAAACATAAAATATACACTAAAAAATCCTAAATAAAGCCCAAACATATTAAAAATATTCCCCAAAAATACCTATAAATATACGACTTACCCCAAAATCCTAAAAATAATATAATATACCTCAAAATCATGAAATATACCCCAAAAATCCTAAAAATATACCCCATAAGCCTAATAAATATTCACTGAAATCCTAAAAAATCCAAAAATATACCTACAAGCATAAAATGTACACTAAAAATCCCAAATAAAGCCCCAAGATCTGAAAAATACACCCTAAAAATACCTATAAATCTACAAAATACCCCAAAATTCTAAAAATACCAAAATATGCATCAAAATCATAAAATATACCCCAAAAATCCTATAAATACCAAAATATACCTCACAATCATAAAATATACCCAAAAATCCTAAAAACATACCCCATAACCCTAACAAATATACACCGAAATCCTAAAAACCTCAAAAATATACCTAAAAACATAAAAGATACAGTAAGAAATCCCAAATAAAGCCTATCTTAAAAATATACCCCAACAATACCTACAAATCTACAACATACCCCAAGAAGAAAATATACCTCAAAATCATAAAATATACCCTAAAATCATCAAGCATACCCTAAAATCATAAAACATACCCCAAAATCCTAAAACTATACCCCTTAACCCTAAAAAATATACCCCAAAATCCTTAAAAGCGCCTCAAATCCTAAAAATATACCCCATAATTCTTTAATTATTGTATGTTCTTATTAATAAGCGACTTTCCAAAATGAATGAAGGATCATAAATTTGGTATAAAACAAAATAATACTAAAATCCTTATACAAAGTTATAAATAAAAAGATTTAAGAATATTTTAATAATAATAATAGACTCAATGTCAACAGGTATTTATTTTTGTGCTTTATACGTATTTCGACATTTTACATGTTATATTCAAAAGTATTTAATATTATAAACATTTGTAAGTAGAGCAACAACACACTGGATCTTGGTTTCGGACTTGGCTCAGGTCGTCTATTCCAGAACTTCCAATAGCGGGTAATTTATGAGCTCAATTTGCTCATTCATTAAAGGTGTGTTTGTTAAAGTGTGTTTGTGAATTTGAAAGGCCTCGAGTATATCCAATTTACGTTTATCATCACAGAAGTGTAAAAATGTTATTATATTATTTGATGTCAATGCATGATTGTGTTCTAATACGTGTTTAGCGCAGTTAGATTTTTCAGGGTGTTTATATTTGTATGAGCGAATGTGTTCTTTGTATATAGTATCAAAATTTCTAATTGTTTGACCTATGTATACATAATTACAATGTGAACAGTTTAATATGCAATTGCCTGTTTTTAATAAATGGTTAGTTTTATCTTTTGTGTTGAATAAGGTATTCAAAGTGTTTTTGTTGCCGCAGCCCTAACTACAAATGGTTACAATATTAAATGTTTCTGAAAATGACCTGTAAAATACATATAAAGCACAAGAAACAAATACCTCTTGAAATTGAGTCTATTTTTATTATTAAAATATAAATACGTATGCATTTCAACGAAGACAATTAACAAATTTAAATATTCTTTTGCATAAAATTTTAAGCGGCATTTATTTGCAAAAATAAAGCCTCAACATATAAATTCTTTTCTAGTCAAGAAAATTATTTGCCCTACATCATAAAAAATATTTTTTCTTATTGAAACAAACAGCAAACTAAAAATGTATGTACTGCGAATAAAATATTTTTTTAAAAGGAAGCAATTGTTTTTGTGAATGAAAAGCTTCTGTTGGTATACCAGACTGAACACATGGGTATAATGGAAATGTTAGATAACACACGACTATAGAACCCGCATAAATCAACAAAATAAAAGTAGAAGTCGGTTATCCAATTGCCATAACTCCAACTATAGGTTATTATTGTTTTATTTAAGGTGAACTCTATGAGCCACTCTAACAGTCTGGCGCCAGAATGGAAAGTGATAAAAATATTGCAAGGATAAAAGAGGCTGAAGAAGAGACAGCTTAAATCCATGGAAGAAAACATATAAGAAGATGAGTAAGAAACTGAAAACAAAAAGTAGACAGGAAGAAATGGCAAGAAAATCGGTAACCAAGCACTATCTAGTTCTTATTTTCTTAGGCTTGCCCAATTGGCACCTAATAATATAACTCAAATAATTGTTCTAAATAAAATACTTACCCCAGGTCATTCGCGTTCATATTAAAAGCAGTTTCATGCAGAATCTCCAAGGTGCATATACAGAGAGTATAATAAATCTTGCCAAGCTGTATTGAAACCTTAGAATATTTCTTCTCATAATAATCAATCAGTATTTTTCCAAATTTAATGAAACACTTCGCTTCACCTAAAACATTTCTCGATTCAAGATCTACTTTTAATTCAGTCTTGCTATTAATGACCTTTTTCTTCGTAATACTTCAACAATTTTGTATAAAGTTCCTTGAAGATTGAATGAGTTGATGTATAAACAGTTTTGCTCATTTCCAGGCATCTATATCCATCATCTGGGTCTTCAAACCGGCAGACTGAAATTAAAAATACTCTTTCTGATACAAGAATTAAATTACAGAACCAACTTCCATTATACCAAAATATGTGAAATTCCTGTGCAATCTGGATGGTATTTTACTGTTAATAAAAAAAATTTTATTCGGCTCATACAATATGGAATTCTTTTCTGATAAAATAATCTTAAATTAGCAGTTAACCTCACGTAGGCTTAGAAAAACGTTTTTTACAGTTTGCATATGAAATTGTCCTTACTTTTATACTATTATTTTCTTGTTCTTTCCATTGTATAAAGGGAATTATTATAAGAAATATGTAGCACACACTTTATCAAACAACTATTTTATTACAGTAATGATCAATCAATATTTACTTACATCTTCTGAACAATTCACAAACTAACCGCTCTCTTATGGTCATTTCTAAGGGTAAAGTAAACTTGTAATCGCAATTTAGGCAGGCGCACTCTTTGGAAGCAAACAGGAAATACATGTCTAAGAGTGGTGCAGGTCCTTTGCATTTGATGCATTGATATGCATCACCTGTGTCCTAAAATATGAACAACCATCTTTATACACAATAATAAAATAATTATTCCGATTACAAAATTACAAAAAAGTAGATATTAAAAAAAGGACCTGAACGTGTTATTTGAAAAATTAACAAACAGTATGGAATCTGTGTTTGAGAATACGGAATTTATTTAATAACATGCATTAATTTTTAGTAAATGAAATAATTAAAGGTAGTAGAACAATCATAGTAAATGATAAAGTAACTATAAATGGAGAGGAATGGAAATTAAAAGGACCTGGAAGAAGAAACAGGGAATGAGACGGAGAGGAACGAACCGGAAAAAGCCAAAGCAAATAATGAACGAAAGAAACAAGAAAAAAAGGGGGAGATCTACATATGAAGGGAACGAAATTGCCATCAAAGAAAAGTACAATAAAGAAGCAGTTCCAAAAAAAGAACAAATATTGGACTCAGAGCTTATTGGCACCACATATTAAAGAAAGAGGTACGATAGAAATTAAAATTAAAAGTAGTGAAAGCGGCAAGTACACAGAAGAAGAACAATTAAATGAAACCCTAAGAAGCGAAAAACAACGGTTAATATAGACAAGAAAGAATGGGAAAGATATATGAAAGAAGCCACAAAGAAGGAAGAAGACGAAGAGAGGAGTGGCGAAGAAGAAGAAGAAGAGAGGAGTGGCGAAGAAGAAGAAGAACCATCAGAAGAAGAAGTAAGCGTGGTAATAAAAAATTTGAGAAAAAGAAAAGCAGCAGGACCAGACAGTATATGCGGCGAAATGCTGAAGGAAGGAGGAGAGGAAATCAAAAAAAGGATCTACGAATTAATGAAGCAAATATGGAGGAAAGAGGAAAAGCCCGAGGAGTGGAGGTCCGGAATTATAATACCAATACCAAAGGAGACTTGACGCTTTGCGAAAATTATAGAAGGATAACCCTACTGAATTTAGTGTATAAGATACTAACAACATTAATATTAAAAAAGTTAAATAAGTTTACAGAGGAAAGAATAGGAGAATACCAGAATGGATTCAGACAAGGACGGTCAACAATAGATGCAACCCATACGCTGAAACAAATAGTAGAAAAGTGCTATGAACAAGATATAGATGTGGAAATAGTATTTATAGACTACAGGCAGGCATTCGATACAGTTAAAAGAGGATCGATTAAAAGAGATGCGAGGAAAATGGGGATACCTAAAAAACTGATAAGATTAATAAACATGACTATGGAAAGATCGAAAGCAGAAGTACTAACACATGAAGGATTAACAGAAAAAATAGAA
>JABXWE010021416.1:0-13097 GCA_014611495.1 Limonius californicus | reverse complement strand
TTTTGCCTGAATGTTTGATTTTGTTTCATTTGTATCCATAGTTACAAGCAGACATGTCTTGATTTATATTAAATTCTGAATTTTTATATTTTTAAATGTCATCTTCCATGAACATAAAATGCGATTCTCTATCCGAATCTATTTCGTGATGGTTTTGATTTCCTATGGAAATTTATCTTCTGGAATGTTTCGTTCTTTATTGCTACTAGGAAATCACCGCGAGTCGAAGACGAGCGGTGATTTCCGTAGCAATAAAGAACTCGACAGTCCAGAAGAAATTTCCGGAAATCAAATAGATTATGTATGAAAATAACATTTGTTCGAGCAATTTTTTTTTATTAATTTCAATATGCCAACAATATTACACAGGCAGATGTCTGCTAGGACCAGAAACCTTTTGGCTATAACGGATTCGTTTTTCCGTGACCCGGGGACGGTCGGGTGAATTAAATATGAAAATAACATTTGTCCGAGCAATTTTTTTTATTAATTTCAATATTTCAACAATATTACACAGGCAGATGTCTGTAATATAAATTTTTCAACCTGTTAAATTGTCTAGGTAAACAAAGATTACATGAACAGGAAAATTATGGACACTTAAATTTATAAAGCCCAACGAG
The DNA here is from genome assembly GCA_014611495.1 of Limonius californicus. NCBI lineage: Eukaryota > Metazoa > Arthropoda > Insecta > Coleoptera > Elateridae > Limonius > Limonius californicus. The sequence continues at coordinate 12,474 of JABXWE010021416.1, read as the reverse complement.
GCAACCATAAAATTTCAAGGAAAAGATTGTAATTCGATACTCGACTTGATAATCGCCATAAACCTGAGTAAGCATTCTAAATATAACCGTAAATTGTTGAGGACGCTCCCTCTACCGCTACATGGGTCTGGATGTTCCGTTGTCCATCAAATCAATTTTTCGATATACATGCTCTATATACGCCGGACGCTCAGTGGGAATGTTTTTGTATAGACGCTCGGTAGTACGGCAGATATATATATATATATATATATATATATATTATTACGGTAAAGATGTTATACAACCCCCACATGAAACACCTCGAGTGTACTTGCACTAACTAAAGCACGCATAATTACATAACCACATGAATAGGAACTGTTAAAATAAAGTTTTAATCAACAATTGCAGAAATTATTGAAATTATTGAAGGAAACCTTTGTAATGGGCTCTCTCCTACATCAAACAGTCTTTCCCTTGGCAATCTTAAATCATAGTAGTGGGTAGAACGTTCAAGTTCCAATATGAAAGTTATATCTCTTCCACTAAATTAATCGACCCTATACTTATGTAATCCAACTAATACTGTGTATCAAGTAAAGTTTCTGTTTAATAACAACAATAAATCCAACTCAGTAATACACCGGACACCGAAACCAGTACGTCCTTTGTTTCATTATCAAATTGTAGATGTCTTATTTTGAAGAAACATCAACAATACTCTGTAATAAGAAAAAAAAACAAAATTATTTTAATCACTAAAACAAAAACACTACTTAAGCAGTAATTTTCTTTTGTATTCCGTTTTAGCGAATCCGTCGAAAATTATTTTCAAAAATTTACAGAAGCATAAAAGTTAATCTCAAGGTTCTCAATGAAAAAGTGTTGGGTCTATTAATGTCACTAGGCCTTCGTAAAACGTTAATTTATATTCAATTTGTAGAACTTATTTTCACATTTACAGGAAGTTCCAAACAAAAGCATATAATCATCTTAATCTGCATGAACGATTAGTTGGTTAATATTTGTCAGGCACTGATAATGCAATTCAAGCCAAAAGTAAACATATGCATAGATAAATAAGGAAACATTATAAGTGGTACGAAATTGGCAGGACATTTTAGAAAACTGCTACAGGGCAACGAAGTTGGTGAACCACATGAAGTGAAGCAGGAAACAACCAAACATGTTAACCAATCAAAAATCCCAAAATCAAGGTACAAAGAAGTGTTGGAGGCAGTGAAAAAAATTATGGACAATAAGGCGACTGAAATAAGTGAAATCAAAACTGGGCTCATCAAAAACGATGGTGAAAATTATGGATGAGTACCATATATACATATGTAGCAATCAGGGCCGACCCAAGAATTCCAGCACACCGCGAAAATAATAAAATTGCGCCCTGGCAGGGTATGTTTAGGCCTCGCTGTAGAATAGACTGATGGACATGTATTTAACGCCTCAGCGCCACCCCCATTGAACTGAAAAGCAGCATTTATATTTTCACACAAAATGATGCATCCTTTAGTGCTGTGGATATTTTTTAATTTTTGCAATCTTGATGTTTTCGCGCTTGAAATGGCGCTTGGTTTGGCGCCCCCGTCCTTCCGCGCCTCGGGCTGGCGACCAGTCCGCTCGTAGCTTGGGCCGACACCGATACCAATAGAGAAGTAACCTTATTAGAAATACCACTCAATTAAAGTTCTTAACTTAAAATTAATTGCAATTGTTTTAGTTCACCCAGTAGTAGGTATCGGCTGCATAGCGGAGCACTGCGGACGCCGCGCCGCCGCCGGTCAAACGGTATTAGTAATCCAGCACAATCTGCGCTGGTCAGTACTCGAATGGGTGGACCAATATAGTGGCATATGCAACCGGTCGTGCTTCGAAGAGTACGTAAATCCGTCGGTCCCGGTTGTCAGAAGAACATCTTTGACAATCGTAAACCATGTAGTGGAACTGCTCTTCTCTGTTCGACGGGTTAGGGTAGCCTCCTGCCCGGCACACATGCGCATAACCTACTCCATTGAAGGTAATTAACAGGCCATTAGCTTATACACAGAAGAAGAAAAAAAAAGTAGTAGGTACTAATATAAAAATTGACAGTTTACAAATTTAGTAAAAAATGCAGGTACTGCCACAAACATTTACCATATCAGCGAAATTCGAATGCAGTAGCTAGCATATAGGATAGCTTATGACATTGAATTGCCTGCAATCAAGATTTTTATTATTTAATTAAATACCCATTACTTATATTAATTTAAAATTGGCTTATAAATTTAATGTCTGTAAATAGAGATGTTCAAAGTAAAAACTTAACAATGAGCAAATTCAAGCTTCAAGTACTACTAAATACTGTTTGGGATAAACGAACTACTGTATGATTCTTCTTCTGGTATTTAAGTTTAGGTAATTTTACCGGTTTGATAATATTGCTCTAAGGAAAGTACTATTCTGTTAGCAATTATGAAAGTCACGTGTTTCTCCTCAGTGTTAAGGTAGCAACACGGGGGGCCTCCAATTTAACGTCGAATCCGAACTACAGAGATTCAAAAGAAAAGGTTTAGCATTAAGATCCTACCGTTGCTAACCGGATTGGGAAATGGTGTTTGCAGCACTACCACACACCAGACTTTGTTTTCGTCAAATGGGGAGTTAAATACAAGCCATAGTCAACGTTTTGCCCAAAACCGAACGCTCTGCCATCTAAGCTACCACCACATATTAAATGTAAAAACTCTACAAATTAAGAATACGTTCAAATAACATTAATTAAACTATTGTCAATAATTACTATTCCAAGTAATAATGTTTCGACTTAATTATATTGCCGTCGGGAGGAAAGCAGTCGTAATTATCTACTTCTTCTGGGAATGATTGTAATTGCAGTTAATTACCTGTTGTCGGAAAAACAGTAATGTACTTAATTGATTTTAAAGCTCAGTAATTACATTCTGTAAGTTATAGGGCTGACGTCCCACTTCCTAATAAATGGGGAATGTTTGACTTTTGTAGTCACCCGGCATTATTTTTTCTAGCAATTATTCGTAACTTAAAGTTTTACAACATTATAAATTAATTTAAATATTTGTATCTAGTGTTACCCGACGTCGTAATAGTACAAGGGCTCAGTAAAAGAAGAAGTATCTAGGATTAATGCTTGTTTTATGTACAATAAATAGTTAAAAAAGAAATATGTATTTGTTTTATATATTCCCACAAATCGTTGAATACAACATTCTTTGATGAGACTTCTGGGTAATTATTATTTAACTATTTTTACTTAATTAATTTGTGGTTACTTGGAATTGCTAATTGTAGTTAATTATTTGTTTCCTAAATGTATTTGTAACCGCATTGAATTACATTTCCGTTACAAGTAATTGTAAATAAACTTAATTGCTTTGCAGAGAACAGACTCTTAAAAATGTTATATTATTTATTTAGTTCAATACTTACAGAAAAAATATACATAAACTACCCAAAAATGAATAGGGATATTGTAATACAAAGCATATATGTTTGTATTTGGCGGCTAATGGTCGTCTATTATTGATAATTAGAGCAAGCGGCAATGTTTCATGTTAAAAAAAAGAATAGAATCCAGTTGCAATTGCTTAACCGTAATAGTGTCAAGTCGAGTTTGTGTGTTTCATTGAACAATATTTCCTGTCTCTTTAACATCTTTTTTGGTCATTGTTTTTATTCGTGACTTACATTTGTGTTCTTAATAATAAACAACAATGGAGAGAAACCATTTAACAATAGAACAACGAAATTTACCCGCTGCTATGCACCAAAGGCGAGACCGCCAGGTCGGCATTGCTGATATGTTAGGTACCACGCAGAGCGTAATTTCACCTGCCCTTTCGCACTTAGAGAAACAAGTACGACTGCAAGAAGGCCTGAAAATGGATCTCCTCGCATCAACACCTCGTGAGAATCGTCTTCTAGTAATTAATGCAAGAATGCACACCTTTTCAACTGCTTGTCATCTACAGCAAGTGCTCCATAATGCTACAGGAAATCTAGTCTCCGACCAAACACTGAGAAATCGATTGTTTGAAGTAGGACTTACCTCATACCCCTGAGGTGTCCTGCAAGAATTGTGGCTCAACGAAGACACCGAGTGGAATGGTCAAGACGTAGGCTTCAAGAAGCGACACCGTGTGATGATATACGAAGAGGTATTGATATCTAGTTAGCCTGGAAAATTTCTAGTAAAGAAAAGTGAATATGGTTGCTATGGTTACGACTATGTTTTATAAATAAGTTGTCAAACAAACATCCATAAGTTGAAAGGTGATCAAACTGTGAATTTTTGAATACAGCATGTCTGAGAAAAAGGTAGAATTTGAAAAAATCGAGTTTCGGTCAGTTATTAAGTATTTATTTTTGAAAGGGTTATCGGGCAAAGAAATGTTTGCTGATATGATAGAAACCTTAGATGAGCAGTGTCCTTTACACGCCACTATTAAAAACTGGGTTACGGAATATAAAAGAGGAAGATCAGATGTGAAAAATGAACACCAATTTCTGTGACCACTCCGGAAAACATTGATTCTATCCATGATATGATTTTAGAAAATCGACGTATTGTGATTAAGAATCTTGCAGAAGCATTGCACATTTCCTATGAATGTGTGTCACATCATTCATCACGACTTGGGTATGAGAAAGCTTTCGGCCAAATGGATTCCAAGATGCTTGAACGTTGATCAGAAGCGCGTTCGATTGACAACGTCAAAGGAAATCTGCCGCCGTTTTGCAGATGATTCCTCAAATTTTTTGGATCGGCTTGTTACTATGCACGAAATGTGAATCCATCACTATGACCCAGAGGCTAAAGAGCAATCCAAACAGTGGAAGCATGTTGGTTCTCCACGGCCCAAAAAATTCTGTGTTCAAAAATCGGCTGGCTGCTTCAGTTTTCTGGGACAAAGATGGGATAATTCTGATAGATTATTTGGAACGGGGTAGAACTATCACGGGAGCATATTATACTGAGTTGCTAACTAAATTACGTAAGAAAATTGTGGAAAAACGCCGCGGAAAACTTGCTCTTTTTGCAAGGCAACGCTCTTGCTCACAAGTCGTTGATTGCACTGCAAAAAATTGATTAAATTGGTTTTGAATTGGTTGACCACCCGCCCTATTCTCCGGATTCAGCACCGTCAGACTATTATTTGTTCCCAAAACTCAAAAAACATTTGAAAGTTAAAAGATTTTCGACAAATGACGAAGTAATATATGCCGTTGAGGAGTGGTTTGCAGACCAAGACAAGGATTTTTTTAAATGGCTTAGAATTACTCTATGAACGTTCTGCTAAAGGTATAAGTCTTAAAGGAGATTATGTTTAATAAATAAAAATTAGTTTTGAAATATTGTGGCGTTTTATATGGTAGGCTATACACCCTCGTACTGTTTTCGGACGAGTCCAGATATTGTCTCAGCAATGATAGCCGGCGTCAAAGACTATATCGTAGTGCCAGACATCGTACCTTACCTCAGTATATACAACCAGTCATTGCCTTTGGTGTTGGTGGTTTTATGGTAAGGGCTGGAATTTTTTAGGATGGCGTACTGACCCCCTTATCTTTAATGATACACTCAGGGGCCAACGTCATGCCCAAGAGATCATCATTGTTACGGGCCAAACGAACTTCTTCGTCGACCCGCAACAGGATAGATGGAAAAGGCCTACAGCTTAGTTCAGAGGAGTAGGGGTGGTTCACGTAACCCGCTACGGAAGGAAATCTTCCTAGTTGTGTACAGGGTAGGTCAAAATTAATGGATGGCCGAGAAGCCAGCAGCAGGAATCGGACTCACCTTTATTGTGCCTCCTCCTATATATAAAGCTTGCAAAATTCATGCACACAAAGATACAAAATACACAAAAGTTAAAGATATGGTAAATTTCAAGACAAGTATAATTCTACTTCTTTTAAATTACTGACACATGATACAAAAAAATATAACGATTACATTGAAAATGGTAATAAGTATATATGGTTAATTAATACAAGGATAATTGAACGTTCAAACCCAGGGTCGCCGTCTCTGGCTCACAGCATTTAATTTCTTAAACAAATCTACACAGCCAGTGGCGACTGAGTTTTAAAAAAAATGCAATTTATGATTAATCTTTACAGTTAACAGAAAAAAAGAAAATGACAATTGGCTACTGGAGGTCGCTATTTGTCGCATCATAAACAAAGGTTCAACACCTGAAACTGGCGAATGAAACGCGGAAAAGGTTATCACCACGCAATTAGAATTTCTTTTACCTTAGTTTTCGTTGAAGGGAGTAGGGAGAGAGAGAGGCAGGCACAATTTGGGATGTTGTTGTGTTCTTAAAAAGCAGGAAAAATCCACAGGCACGCCCCTGAAGACTGGATCGAATGAAGACCACGTTAAGGGCCAAGACTTAAATGCGTTTATCGCAACAGCGGCACAAACAAAGGGTCACGGCAAGGGGTTCGATAATAATCCGACAAAGGCGATCAGCAAATTCGCAATGAATTGCTCTCCAAGGGTTAAAATTCATACAAAATACATACCTTATTTTATTATTCGGCTTCTTTGGCAGCAGCGTTTGTATACTTCTCCTGCCCCGTATCGCCCTCTATGCTTAAAATTCCAGCGTGTTTCTTTAATCCGACACTTGTCGATGGTTCTGTTCACCCCACGGTGATAACAGCGTTACGAAATTCACGCGATGGACACCCATCAAAAACTCAAGCCGCCCCTGCAGTACTTGATTATGGCGCTTATCGGAAGCAACCGGGCCGAAGAAGATGTTAAATGCGACTCAAGAAAGCACGAAAAGCGAACACCCAAAAGCTGGAAGATTTCATCATATTGCAAAATATGGTGCAATAATTCTAGAACAATTTAACACGTTGGACTCCAAGGGCAAGTAATTTCCAGGTCAGGCGCATAGACAAAATATTAATCAGAAATTCTCCATGATAACAAGAAAAGGTTCACAAAACTGTATTCAGGAAATAACAATATAGTAATCGGCTACAGAGCAGCAATTAAAATATGACTTTAATTCAGATGAAGTGGCAAAATCAAACGAGCATAACATTATGGTCCATGTTCTGAACCGTTGCAACGCTGTTGGACGGGAATATTTGGTTTTTCCTGACGACAACACAAGACCGCATCGTGCTCGGGTTGTTTTAGAGACGCTTCGAGATGAGGAAATAAACCATCTTACTCTTCCTCCGCTATCTTCAGACCTCAACCCCATCGAGCATGCAGGGAACTTTTTGCAGAGACAGCTGGATAATCATAATCCAAGGCCTACTACTGTGCAACAGCTGAGGGATGTATTGCCGGTACTATGACATCAAATTCCGCAAGAACATATTGATAATTGCATTGAGAGTATGCCACCAAGGTATAGACCAGTTATTACTACCAGAGGAGGTGCCTCGCGGTATTAGAATAAAATAAATTTAAGTTAAGTGAAAGGAGATAATAACGATTTTCATTATAATATTGTTAAATTTCTACTTTAAACGTATCTTTGCTGTCGTTTGCATGTTCATTACTAAAAAAGACGTTACATTTTGTTGATATGGTAGTTTTTTTTTTAAATGCAATTGGTGTTGCCTTTAAGTGTCTTACACTGCAATATCCTTATTCATTTTTGAGTAGTTTACGTACACGTAATAAAACAGTTTGGAGCAATGAGATAGATGCATCGGTTGCATGATTTTTATTAATTTTAAATATGTATAAGACGAAATTGAAAGAAATGTAAGACTGTACGTTATTAAGAAATCATTTCCGTCCTGTTTTTCTCAGTCTACATTCGCATCCACAATCGGGATATCTATATCAATATAAAGTCAGCTCTTTTAGAGTTGCTTCCATATTCAGCAAATAAATCAAGCATATTAGATCTCAGCACAAACTACTCTACGAAGCTCTAAAGCGTCAATAATTCCAATTTTTATGAAATGAGAAAATTCTTCATACCTTCTATAATCACCTTATTCAACGCATTGGATTTAATTTAAGGATGATCAGGAATCATGTAATATTAAACGTAGAGCACACCTCATTGTCAAATATGTTCATAAAACTATTTGGTGTTAAGAGTACAGATGTAAAATGTCTAGTGTACTACCGCATTCGGTAAAGCTGTAATAATATTCTCCGCCAATTCAATTGATAAGCACAAATGCTAGTATAAATCTATAAGAGCACATCCAGAAAAGTATCGTATAGTTCCTTGGGAAACGAAATTTTCTCTGTGAAAGGTTTCTATTCGATGCTACCGCTACGGTAAGTAAATAGTTCAAAATTTGATTTCTTCGGGGTATACGCTTTGACACGGAAACTCGCTAAAAATTTCCACTCTCAAAATCAAAATATGCTAAATTCAGCTCCCGTAATGAGGGTATTGATCCAGGTAAGTAATGCATTTTAAACATGAAGTTTTATTACGAGAAAAATTCCAGAAAATTGAGAGAGTTTTCCATGATTATACTGGAACTGCTCTGATCTCTAGGCTTCCGCGATAATCCTATTTCAGAACGTAATCTCTGGCGCACGGAAAAGTGAACCTACGTCAGCAGACATGCAACAGTTACAGGACCAAAAATGTAACCGTCGCTGAAATAAGCGAGATGAGTTTTTCGGCGTGTTTAAACCCAATTGCTTACCTGTTGGCTGTAACGCTGCGCGACCTTATTTCCGCCACTTACAATCGGAAGTGAAGAGTGCATTTAGCACATTTTGCATTTGAAAACTACTACACTAGCTGAATGTGTATTCCATCATTCATATTACTCCTGTGTACAGTTTATTCATTTTGAACAATTAATTGCTCTTAATTCGCCTGACAGGGCATTTTATAGTTCTGTTCCCACCTTTTCTCCTATTAATACGTGCACAGAATTAAAATTACGAAATATTGAAAATTGTGTCTGCTATTTATCAATAGGCGCCACCTTTCTAACAATCAGCCGCTACAATCCCTTGGTGTACAATTTTCTGCTCCAGGTTTTATTAATATACACCATACAACAATCAAATCAAAATTGTTTTGCTACTTTCCTTTGGTTCATCGTAATACAAGTGTAAGTTTGCAACACCCAATTATTCCAACCAGAATTTTATTTAACCCTGAGATTTATTTATTTAATTGAACCCACATTTCTTTTTAAATTCATGCTGTTTTTTCTAAAAGAGTCTCGTTTTAAGTTTGTGTTGTGTGAAGGGTCCATTTTATTACATTCGTGTCATAAATTTACTAAGGTTTTTGGTAGCACAGAAATACATGTGTGCATGATTTTATTTGGTGTATTTACAGCAAAGTATAGTAACCCATTTACGACGATAATTTTCATTAATTTAGAAGGTTATCACATAGCATCTCTTTTTAGCAACGTATGGTGGGGTATACGATTGTATGTTTGTTTATTCAAAATTTATTTACAAATTACAAACACTCTATCTCACAGCAATATATATATATATATATATATATACATATATAATGTAGGATTCTACAGCTGGCGCTGCCTTCCTTTTCTCAACCGTACTCTATATCCATCTCTATCTTCCCATTCCCTGACTTCTAGGTTCCTCTTCCACATATCTTCGTCTATTTCGTCTCGCCATGGTCGTCTAAGCCTTCCCTTTTTCCTTCTTCTTATGGGGCTGCAGTCTGTGACTCATTTAATCCACCTGTAAACTTGTGCTCGTCTTATGTGTCCATATCATAATAACCTCCTTTCTTCTATGTTTGTGATAACATCTCTATCTAATCCCATCCTTCTTCGTATTTCCTCTTTTGTTATTCTGTCTCTCCTAGTTCCCGCACAACACCTCCGCCAATATTCCATTTCTACTGCTGATATTTTTCCCTTGTTCTGCTTCTTTATTATCCAATTTTCTGCCCCATATGGCATAATATTACAAATGATTATGTTGTATATCTTTGTTTTTGTCTTCTTGGTATTGTGAGTGTTCCAACTGATTGGGTGTAGTTGTTTTATGCACATTCGTGTTTGTCCTAGTCTACTTTTAAATTCGTCTTCTGTGGTTGCGTCTTTCGTGAAAGTGAACCCAAGGTACTTGAATTTTTCAACGCCTGTTATTTCTAAATTTCCTTTGACTACAAGACCTTGCACGTCGATTTCAGTCTTTAGGTATTTGGTTTTGGTAAAATTGATTTCCAGTCCCACGTTATTATACTCTTCTCTTAGTTTTCGGACCATATAACTGAAATCCTCTTCGCCCTGTGCCATAACCACTTGGTCGTCGACAAAACTCAGTATATACATATGTTCCTTTCTAATTGGTATTCCCATCCCCTCGCATTTCCTCTTACAGTTCTATAAAAATCTTGAGTAGTATAGGCGAAGTAGAGCACCCTTGTAACAACCCTTTTGATGTATTGAAGTTACCAGTCAGGTTCTTTCCAACTCTCACTGAAACCATATTATCTTTATATAAGCTTTTCACTGTCTCAATTATTTTAGGATGCACTCCTATTTCTATCATAGGCTTCCATAATTGGCTTCCCGGAACTGTATCATACGCCTTTTTTCAGATCTATCAAGGATCGGCGGAGTGCTCTATTCTTCGCTTTCTTCTTTTCGATGAGTTGCTGTATCGTATATACATGGTCTGTCGTGGATTTTCCTGCTGTGAATCCATCTTTCCCTGTACACAATCTTCGATTTTGTTTTTCATTACCCTTCCATAGATCCTTCCCTTCTAATAATATGTGCAAAGTACTAAGAAACCACTTTAAGCGGAACCTATTAGGTTGCCCAACCAGATATTTAAACTAAAACGCTCTTGATGTCGGGATTCAACAACAGCGTGAGAATTCCCATATTACCGACGCAGTTTACGTGATCAGCATTTTCTTATAAAAGCCTGAATACTGAATATAATTCTTACTTGGTAGTCAAAGCGAGGGCTGTACCCGTTGGATACGGTACGGATATAAAAATTGATGAGGATCGGAAATTGTACTAACACTCGTTGTTTCCACTTCAAAATTTGCCCTTCGGCCTCAAGTATACACCCTGACCTCGACTGCTCGTAATGGTAAGTACATTCTCCAAAACCGTTTCCTTTAGCCGTTGATCAAATTTGCCAAACATAGAATGGAAGACAGTTGACGATTTGAAAAAGTCCTGCACTTGCACGACCTTACCTGAACACTATATATGCTTTTTCAATATTTAAATAAATAGGAACATTTAATCGCTATAAATTCAGTCGAACTATTCTAAGAATACTCATCGCACTGCGACATAACAACAGCATTATTATTTTTTGGCATAACCACGATAAATAAACAAAATAAAGTCGCTCGTATGTAGAAAACGGTTGATTAAGATATTTTATCCTATCTATATTTAACACCCTGTATTTAAAATTCAAATTTTCTAATTTAAAACATTAAATGGCATTTCGTTTAAATGTAAAAGATAAATATATAAATATCCAAGTCAGGACTTAACCTAAAATTACCACTTCGGAAAATAGAAAAGGCATTTATACTTTTAAAACAGGAATTTCTACTTTAATACCACGCATGTCTGCTTTTAAACCAGGTATGTCCACTTCTCCACTTTAAAGTAGACATACGGAACGTCTATTTTAAAGAGAGTTTTCTAAGTTCAATACAGAAATGCGAAGATGTAATTTAAAAGTAGAAATTTCTACTTGCAAACCTTCTACACTACAACTTAATATCTCTAACATTTAAACGAGCAATTTAGCCTATTATAATACGGAATTTCTATATTTACAAATGAAATTTCTACTTTTAAAACTTCTAGACTGTTATTTTAGTTTAGTTTAGTTCAGAAAAGTCTACTGGTGAGCGTAGATATTCCTAATTGAAAAATGAAGTTTTTATATTAAAAGTCGAAACTTATCCGTTTCAAACGATCTACATTAGAACTAGATATGTTCCTATATTTATTGCAATTTCTACTTTTAAACCGAGGGCGTCTGTTTTTAAATTGTATATGTCATGTTTTAAAACATCTAGCCAGAGTAATATTTAATAATTTGTCAATTTCTACCTTTGTAATCAGATATTACTAGTTTAAAAGTGAATAGTTTTTCTTTCTAACTTTCTACATAAAACTAAATATTTCTACATTTTAAATTTAGATATTTTTAAATGAACGCAGTTAGTTTTAATTTGCAATTAAAATCGTCCCGATCTTCCTAAATTATACTAGTGATTTCTACATTACAGGTGTCATTGTTTGTAAGTTTGCATCAACCATGTTTTTTAGTTAACAGTAAAGTGCAACTTTTTTTAATGAAACCAAATATATCCAAGTTGAAACTAAAAATAATTACTTCTATAATTTGTTAATTATTTGTGTCTAAAAAATGTAATTATAAACTTTGTAAACTATCAACAACCAGACACCTCTAGATATAAATAGTCACTTTTCTAACTGTCTCACTCTAAACTATAACTAGACATC
>JABXWE010021414.1:0-11296 GCA_014611495.1 Limonius californicus | reverse complement strand
CGAGACTGCTTAGTTAGTTTTTTGATATCTGTCATGGTTTCCGAGATACCCTGCAAAAACATCAAAAATGAGACACCCTGTACGGTCTGTAGCATGTATATTTTCTAAGTAGCAAATTTCTGATTTAGCTTCTATAATAATATCATCATATTGTACAAAATGTAGATTACACAATTTTTTATGAAATCGGGGGAATCCTTAGTATGACGTGTAGTATCCTTGGAGTAGTGTCTATTTCATATTATATTTCAAGAGTATAAGAAAATATTAAACTATTCGGATCATTTCAAAGAAAAAATGTTTCACATCTGAATCTTGGCCAGCACCAACAGATTCAGTGAGCTATTGGCAAATGTACCTTATATCATTGATTATAAAACGTTAGGTTAGGTTAGGTAATTCTGGAACCTCGATGGGGCACTGCGAATCAGCGCTGTCAGTCGATGTCACAGTGAAATGCGGTTCAATCGGCCGCGTGGTCAAACCCCGGTTGAGGCGACCGTATTTCACTTAGTTAAGTTTAGGGTGCATATTGCATAAATTGTTAGTATGTAAGGGACGCCAGCACTCCACTGAAGTAATGCGAAAGCGGTTCCGGAGGAGGGGGCGGCGATGTGTGATGTGTGAATGTCAAAAAACAAGGTTAAGTAGTTCTGTATTGTCAAATATATGCGTTATAGGCGTATAGTTTGTATATATTGAAATGTGTAATACTGTAATACTGTTTGTCTACTTTCTCCATTAATAATTCAATGACGATTAAACAAGTTCTAATATAATTTTTAAAGGCTGATATTGTTATTATTATTTAGGTTAGAATTTTATGAAATCAATAATACAAAGTGATTTTTTAAAAAGTCAATTGCAGCAAGCCTAGAAAAAAAGCTATTCCGCCTGCAGTCAGCTGTAATGAGCTTTGAATGACATTTACCTGTATGTCAAACTGTGTGACAGTTCAGGTAGTTAAAAATTTTGGCCCAACAAAACTGTGAAAATGAACAAGTGATTTAGTTGCAACTGATTTGTAATTTATTAAGGTAAGTAAATTACAGGTTTTTCGTCAAGATTTCTTTCTTTCTGTTACAATTTTCATATTGTCAGATTCTAAAGCTTAATATAGACGGGACAATCCCTAGGCTACTGCAATTGACTTTTTAAAAAATCACTGTGTAGGTATGTAGATAATATTATTGATTTTTCTATTTTCCAAAAATATGTTATTATGACTTTTTGTAAACCGTTCGATTTAGGAGTTTATTAAATAAATACAAATCATTCGACAGTTGAAAACCGTTTATCTAGACACATTTTAGAAACATTTTGAAATAATTATTTGCGTTAACACCCCTAATTATTCTGCATTTCGGCGAAACTGAATATCGTAGAATGGAATTATCCACAAGCCAATAGTTCTTTAATTATTATATAACTAAAAACAATATAAGCATTTATTACCAGTTAACAGTACTGTAAGACGTATTTCTATTGCAGATACTGTACAAATTTAAACAGTTCAGAAACAAATTCGAAAATTGGACGATATAAACCACAACGTGTTTGGCGGCTTCAAGCCTAAGGGCAAATAGGCGGCAAATATGTTGAATCATGAAGCGCGCTTGTACAGGAACTGAAGGAGCAAACTCAGAAAAATTTGGAATTCAACGTGGAATTAGGATAGGGGCGCGTGCTGTCTTCCAAGGAAGCAATGCAAGATGACAGAATTCTTGTAAATAGCGAACAGCTCAATAACATAAGGCAGGGGTCGGAAATCGACTCTAGAACCTTACGTGCGACCCGCGTAGTATCGCCAAAAAAACTATTTTTCCTGCCTGCGTAATTTTTCGTAAAAGCACGGAATTTTAACCCTTAAGTCGATAGGTTGAAGAATTGTCACACTATCAGGGTGTATATTGTTATACCACGTTTACTCCCCATTTCTTCCTAAAGTAATTAACAAATTTTACTTTTTATTGTTTCTTTATTTTAATATCGACTTATTTAAACATAACACATGAAATTGAGTAACATAACATAACAGTATGGCTAATTAGGAAACAATTTACTAACATGAACAAAAAATTGAAAATTTTGCAGGGCTTTACTTCGAGGGCCAAATATCAGCTGTCACGTTTCGATTGGTTTCACTAATCGCAATACTGATTGTATAATTGTGATTCTGTAGCTAGACTTCATGCGAAAGTTAAACAGACCTTTGACAGAACCCTACCGGATGTTGAACAGAAGCATTCCCAAAGATACTGCCTGGGAACTGCCTCCGGTTGGGTCAACAAAAAAAAACTACCCCGTAGCACGCTGGCGTACTTGTTTATATCAATTCCACAAGGGTCCACCAGCGGCATCCCTCCTTGTTTTTTGCAATTTGTATAGAGTTATCATTATTCTTTATTTCCTATAAATGTGCGTAATTTGTTATTTTATTGTACTTGCGTACAATAAACTGTTGTTAAAATATTTATTTATTATTAGTGTGGTTTAAACAACCAGAAACTTGTGACGTCGTATACTAGAACGTAACACAACGCCAATAGCTCACAGGTACTTACCGAAAGGATAGAGACTGCGACAACGCTAGCTGGCCCACGGATCTAGAAGACGCTGAATATCTTTACTGAAAATTTAAACATCTTGGTTAAACCTTATAACTGCAACTTCATTGGACTTCCATCGTTGATTTGTTGAAGAATTTATATATAGGTATTCCTCAGTCAAGTTACTTTAAATAGTAGACTATTTAAAGTAAAGTAAATAAGTTCTTAGTAAAGGACGAAACTTAACTGCCGGATTACTACAACGACAACCTAGAATTATTTGAAACAGCAGCCAACAATGTTATAGTAGCTGTATGAAGAAGAACAAATGAAATAAGATATGGCACCCTAAACATGTAAGGATTTCTAGATGACGGGTGCACTATCTGTGAGTGCGAAGACCAAACCACGCGGAATATGTATCGGTGCACTCAATGCCCAACAACATGCTCCGACAAGGACTTCACTTATGTTACTTTATATATATGCGTATATTATTGTTGCTATTATTATTATGTTTTATCGAGGGATTAGCTTTGAAAAAAGGAGAATGTTGTTTTACTTGCACCCGTAATAAAGATGATCTCCCTTTCATATGTAAAAAAATATTACAATATTATTACATAAGTTGTTGAAACAACACGAAGGGCATATTTTAAACATAAACTTTAAAAGAACTCTTTTCTCAGGGTTTATAATATAAATTTTGGTAACAGCTGTATAACCTTTACATTCTTGCGCTAGTTAACGGAACAAGGCGAAAGATACAAAATAGTAAACATGCATTTGTAAAATATGGATGCAACAAAGAAATGAATTAAATGTTATCGAATTATCTAAGTTTTTTCCTATAAAACTTTAAACAACTTTAACAATTAAATGACAAAGTTACATGAAATAAATAGTAAGGTCTAATATAACAAAGCACTTTCAAAAGGACCCACCTTTTCACGTAGAAACACTTGCTTATATTCTTCTGGTGTTGGTAAAATTCACTACATGAAATTTGGATGGCACTCCTGCGCCCTGTTGATCTAGGAGTTCAAAACGAAAGTGTATCACTTGCTGCATTTATCTAGGTTCATCGCAGAAAAACTTTGGACTGAGTATCTTCGTATTCGTAAAATTATTGCATAAGGTAATTAACCCAAATATTATTTACTGTTTATTACTTTAGATGTTTAAATACACCAATAAACTCATAAATACGTTGCACCTTTATATTTTCTTTTTAAATTGTTAATCCTAAATTTGCTTCACTTTTCAAATTGTTGTTGATTCGATGTTACTTATTTGTTGTTATTTATTTTTTATTAAATTCTATTGCTATTCTAGTTGCAGAAAATATCATTTACATCACAACTGAAATTATAACCATATTCCTTATTTAAAAAGGAATGTTTGACACCTCACACGGTCTATCAATTATTTTTTAACAAAATTCATTTTAAATAATTTAAACATAAATCGCCTTAAATTAATCATATAACAATGATTATCAAAATCATATTAAAATGTTGTTTACACCTATATCCAAATATTACTCACAAAGAACTTAGAATTGAAAGGTCCATTTTCCTCCAATATTACATGTTAGTTGACAGTTCTTCTTCTTCTTCTTCTTCCTCCTTTATTTAGGCAAGCCCCTGTTTTTCGTTAACGTTAGCCTTGTTCGTGTTTGGTCAGGGTGTTCCCACCGATGTTGAGATCCAGCTCTGTTTCCATCGTTTAGGTGGTGGGTGGTCCTACTCTTCTTTTGCCATGTGGGGTATTGTCTCTAGCTATTTTTGGAAATCGATCAGGGTCCAGTCTGTCCACATGAGCGTTCCATTCCTTCCTTCTACTTTTTATAAATTTCCGGATGTTCTGTATGTTGCATTGTTGGCGTATTTCCCGACTTGGAACTCTATCTCTTAATGTTTTTCCAGCTATTGTTCTTAGTGTTCTCATTTCTGTTGTTTCTAGTTGTGCATATGTGAGTATCGGCCTCACGGCATCCTTATATATTTTTATTTTGTTTTCTATGGAGGTGTACTTATTTCTCCATATGACGTCCCTTAAACACCCTGATATTACAGCTCCTTTATTTGTTTCGTGTTTTCCTTCTTTATACATGTCCCGTGTGTTTGATATATTTATGCCTAGGTATTTGAATTCCATGACTTGCTGTATGATGGTTCCTTCTATCTCTAATTTGCATCGTAAGGGTTTTCGAGAGACTGCCAGACATTTTGTTGTTTCTTTAGATACTTCCATGGTTAAAGTTCTTGATGTCCTTACAAGTTGGTGTAACATCGCTTGTAGAGCGTCTTCATTTTTAGCAGTTAACATTACGTCATCGGCATAGCATATTATTTAGATTTCTTTAATTGACATTTGTCGAACATAATATACAAATATCATATCTTACTGTTATTGTGAAAAAGTCACAGTCAAGTGTGATAAGAACCTGTAATAGCGTCATACAATTATTACGACTACGAACAAATATCCCTTACTAACATCCTAACATCCCTTAATGTCAAATTAAAATATTTAATTTCCCATTTGTTATTTGTTATTTAAGAATTAAATTAGAGATTTAATTAATGTAATATTGCACAGAAATTGGCAAAGTTCTTCTCAATTAGTTGCCATATCCTCTAAGCTCTAGTAAATTATTGTACTCAGTCATGTACTTAATAAAAAGTTTTAACTTGATCAGCACGTAGCTACTGGCTCACATCAAAAAAGAAAAAATAATGCATATGAGCCACAACAATTATTACTGAATTGTTTAAACAAAAACGAAAATTTTAGCAACTTTAATGACGATTTGTGTAACATGATGATTTCGTGGAACATTCCATTAAATAATTTGGACGTTACAAAATTTAAACAATTCTTGGAAAATATACTAAAGAAAAGTCGTTTCCCGGAGAACAGTTTCCAAACCACCGATGCCAAAGGAAGATGATATAGGGCGAATTTTATCGTTGGTGTCTCGGACGGAAATCCTTCTTCCAGCTTTCTAGTTGCTGTTAAATAACTCGAAAAAACCAAGCATTTGACAATTTCACGTTTCGTCGATGAAACCCTTTCAGTATTATATTTGCCAAATCAATCAAATACCATCAGAAAGAAGTTTATACATGGTAACTGATGGCGCAGCATACATGGTGAAAGCTTGTCAAACACTAAAAATTGTTTTCCTAATATAATTCAATTGACCTGTTTGACTCATGCAATGAATAGAGTGGCCGAAACAATTAGAGGCGAGTTTCCTTTAGTAAATGAACTAATTAATAGCGGGAAGAAGGTATTCTTAAAATACTCAGAGTAAATAGTGTTCTATTCATTCTGAAGATGCAAGCTTCAATGTCTTGCGAAACGTTAGTTTGTATAGGTTCGCAAATAGCTAACAGGCATAAGCCGATTAAGTATTATTGTCCTGGCAAACAAAATTCATTAAGATCAAATCCTTGTCCGCCCCAAGGTTTGAATAATCTAAGCACACGGCCCTGTTTAGGCAGGCAAGGCCTACGAACAAATATTGCTCAAACTTCTACCTGAACTTACCTGATAATGTTGGTTTTGTTCCCAAATGACGACGCGGTCGAAACCGAAAGTAACTTGTAATATTGATAGAATATTGTATGCATAATTTGTTGTTTATATTTCTCCTATGTTCTCTGTTTTGCCTGTATCTGGTTTGTTTCAAATCTCAAAAACATTTCTTTAGTATGATGTAGAGTATGCTCCTCTTTGTATATGCTTGTAATTAAAATTACTGAAGAACGATAATTGTATTATTTCTCTTTTAACAAAATACGACAGCATTTGGTTCAAAACTTGCTTTAACTTATGAATTATAGTTTAAAATAAATGTTGTTTTTAGTGCTCCATAAGTGCATATCTCATTAGGTTACTACATATTCGTGCATATATGCACTATCTTTACAGCATATCTGCTCAATTTTAATTATAATATATTTATTGTATCCGTTTACCTAAAATGTTCTGA
Source organism: Limonius californicus (assembly GCA_014611495.1). Lineage (NCBI taxonomy): Eukaryota > Metazoa > Arthropoda > Insecta > Coleoptera > Elateridae > Limonius > Limonius californicus. Next base: position 4,744 of record JABXWE010021414.1, on the reverse strand, counting down.
ATGTAAGTGCGCTGCACATACAACTTCATTAAATTGTTCCGATTTAATAATCTCACATCCTTAATAACCGTATTATCGGTTTATATTTCTTCATAAACCATCAAAGTTGTAGGTCCAAAAACCAAACTGACGATTAAAATAATTCCATTTTCTACTTGATATTACTTGACCCTGAAAATATGGTGTATTCCGATTATTATTAATCTCTTAATTGGATTATTTTTCTCAAGCCTGGAACACACTAACCCATTATTTATTAAATAGATAAGTGTTGAAACGACGCAGTTAAAAATACACAACGTGACGTGAAACTTTGATATAAGCCAGGTCAGTGACCACTTTCACAAAAATGTAGTCATTATTTTATATCTCTCAGAGATATTAAAAGCAAACATTTTTCTCCTGATAAGTCGTACCTATCTCGTAACACTAAACACCTATATTAAATAATGTAATACTTTTAAATAATTTTAAAAGTAAAACTGTAAGTCATTAATTTTAGCATCCCTATTAATGCCACGGCAGGTGCAACGTAGACAGTTAGTCACGATAATTAAAAATTGATCAAACAAAAATAGGTAAAGCAGGTAAAAGCTTCGCGTAGGTGCAGTATCGATCGGCTTCGGGCCGCATTTGGGAAATTTGCATTTCCACCACCGTTTTGTGTTCAATACCGCCATCTGGATGGAACGGTAACAAAAAATCAAACGAATATTCATAGTTTTACTTAAACTATGTTGCTTTTAAATAAACAAAGTGATTGGGAAGACCCTATATATGTGCTTATTAAAGCTCTGGAATTTTTTTAAACAAACCATATTAGGAGGAGTGTATAAGATTAGATAAGGCCTTGGAAAAAACAGTTCAGCAATATTTTTAAAATGCAAAAGTCGAAATCAAGGAAATAAATCAAACAAATGTGGATAATATTTAGAAATATCAGATCCTTTATATTTTCTTAATATATTTAATTTTTTTTTAAGTGTCGTTATTCCACTCATACCCATTCATGCAACCAAAATTTTATTTAAACTAGAACTATTTTTTAATATGTCATAAGAAGATAGTTCTTATTCTATAATTACACACATTATCTCCAGTTATATTACTGCTTTCTCTTACAACTCGCGCATACATATTCTAAGGATTTTATCCCGTTAGCTAGTTGATAAATATTTTGTGCAAAGCCTAATTGATTTATGAATCTATCTAAAAATATTTTAAAAACTTCAATTTAAATAAGCAAGTCCTTATCGGTGTTGACAGTACAGTCAAATTGTATTTGTTGGGGAAAAGTACAGGACCCTAGGCAGTAGACGTTGGCGTCGCTATGTGGGGGAAAGGGAAATGTTAGGCGTCGCGGCGCAGGAACGGAGGGTGACGTCCTTGGCCGACTGTTCGGGTGAATGGCCAACCGTAGTAGCGTCGTCTGCAAGTATAGATATTGCAGTGCATTTTATGGATCTCTGAGTGCATTATGTGTGTTTTGTACACTAATGCTAATATGTGTAATGAAATATAACATTTCAAATAGGTAATGGCGCCACAGTTTTGTGGTATTCCGTTGCAAAAGTGTAACCTTAAAATTGACCTTCAAATATACAAATTAACTGAAAATTTAAATTTAACTATTAATATTTCGCTAAGAGAACCCTCGCTAGGGTGTTTCGTTTAATGCCCCGAAGTCGATAATTTCAAGGGAAGGCAAATCTAAATATTCTAGTTGAGGGCGTACAACCCTTGCTTCTTATTACTTTTAAAATTAATGATATTTAGGGGAGTGTTCGTGCATAATTTCCTTTGCGGTGATTAATTAGAAAAGTGGGATTTTAATTATAGATATGAGAGACTGCGGGCGAACAGCATCCAGCAACGGAATATTTGGTTATTCCGATTATCTCATTAAGAACACCCTTTGCAATACATTTCGTAGATATGCAATTTTGTGATTAATTAACGAAGACAATATTGTAATATCGTGGCCAATACCATTTCCAAAAATCTTAGATGTTCTTCATGTTGTAGCTGTAGCGGATGCCTCGCAGTAAGAACAATGCGGGGGAGCCCCTAACTTCTACGAGCGTTAAGCTCCTGCAATGAGATATTGATCCATCCATCCAGTATTTAACAGTAAATATAAAAATATGGACACAACTGCCCTTCGCGGACGATCTTTAGTAACAGCACTTTGCTACGAGTTGGTTTTTCCAACTTGCCCTCTATTAACCTAACGGGAAGACAAGCAGGCACTTGCTTGCGGAATGCTATTGATTAGGATCCCGGTTAGGACATGGCGAAGTATTGAGCAAGTTGATGACCAGCTACAAAAATTGTAACATTCGTTTATTTTTGCCGCTTCATATGAATTAAAGTCTCATTTTAATTTCCACTCCTAAGTCGATTATTATTCTATGATTTCCGAAGGTTAATTTATGGGAGGTCACTTTTTCGGAACTTCGGAAGGGAAAGCTGACATGTATGTTTAGTCTGTATATGTCGATCGAAAACAGTTCTTAGAATCCTTTGTCTGCAGATTGGCCCGGAAGATCCACGTGGAAGATTTTGTTCTAGAATGATTGCGTTTGGTGAGAGTTTTTGCAACCGGAGGGAAAATGAGTCAGCCCAAGCTTCTGAGGGTAAACGCACGTGATTTTGACACAGAGTTTTTTTGGCAGCGCTTCTGCTAATTTAAGTTACCGTATCGCTTTCTTGCCTGGGGCAGAATATTTTTAATATTGAGTCGGATTAAATGTTAGCAGAGTATTGCGTTTAAGCAAAGACAATTTAGTGAAATTGTTTTCTCGACCTGTGTCGGATTACAGCCATTAACCGCGTGAATACTCATAAGCTGTTGATACATTCAAACCTCGTTCAACGAAGATAGTGTTCCGGACTGCAAGAACACCCGAAATTTCCCGTTTCCCGAAGAAAGTCGTGATGATTTGTCCGCTTCTCAAGGACCTAGGAACACCCCAAAGTGTGCCTCTCTCTCTACTCCCTACCGAAGAAAAGTAAGATAAAACTTGCCAATGTACTATACAGTGATTGTGTTCCCTTGTTTACCAGTGCTTCGTTGGTAATTAAGAAATAGAACAGTTTAATTCCCTTGCAATAGTAAAAGTGAGGCAACCTTCAGTTGCCCAGCGTTTACTTACTCGTTAAGGTCAAAGTTTAATTAATTCTGTAAACTCGAACGTCGCTGGCTGTGTAGATGTGTTCATTAAAGTAAATATCGCAAGTCACTGGAGGCGAACTCTTTGGTTTGGACGTCCAAACGCTCCTTTTTTTTAGCCCATAGTTTTTTTCTTGCTTGTTCTAAATTGTACTATTTGTGTGCTATATTTTACTCAATAGATTTGGATGCAGTTAAAATGTAGTACGATCTTTTATTCTGGTGTATTTTATTGTGAGCATGAATTTTGTAAGGTATAATTTTGTACAGGAGGAGACACAGTAAAGGTGATTTCGATTCCCGTAAGCTGCTGGTTTCTCGGCCCTCCTACGAGAACCTGCATTCAGCTGTAACCTGGAAGGTGGCGCCCATAATCGTTCAACCATTGTCGTATCCTCTACAGTCTACACTATTGTTTTCGGAATTTCAAGTTCACGGCTGGTATGGCTCACAGATTTCTGAGGACTTAGTAGAAAATTATTGTTGAAACCATCGACGGGTGTTGTTGTCGGACGGGATCACTTCTAGATTTACGTCGAAAGACCCGCTGTACAGAAACTACCGAATTGAGCTACGCAAGTTTCAAAATACAAAACGCTTTATGGACGGGAATCACCATATTGTACACTAGCGCTATCACCCGGCAAGCAGGGAAAACAACTTAAGACACTTAAACTTTCGCAGTTGTACTTTCATAACATGTACGATTCAAACATCGACATCCGCCCGCATAGTCATACCAACCAAATGAAATCCCGACACTAATTTAAGAACATTGCATGTCCATTTTTGGTATTGGTTACGATTGGTTGCTATTATCTTTTATGTAATAATAACTTGAAAGCATCAAGGTCAATAAAGTGTCAAAATATGGAAGCATCGAGAGTACCGAACATCAGAATATCAAAACAAGCTTCGAAAGTATACAAATTAAGTACGGTATTTATGAATTACGCATGTTATGTGTATTTTAGAGTCACAATCACAAATAATTATAAACAAATATTTAAACGGTATTGACGTACAGTGTCACGTTGTTTATAATATGAATACATAAATAAACTGCTTTTAGCAACTATATTTCTTCTTCTTCTTTTTCGTATTATTAGGCTTTTGGCTTGTATAACCGGGTTTTCGAATCGTGGAGTCGCTATCGAAGACGATATCCAACTCTTCCACCTTTTGGGTGGTCTACCAGGATACCGTTCTTCGTTCGGTTTTTGGTCTCTTACAATTGAAATTAATCGATTGGGGTCTGCTCTGTCGACATGTGCTTTCTACTCTTTTCTGAGCTTTTTCGCAAATTTATGTATATCTTTTATTATTACACTATTAAAATAAGAGTTCATTTTGCAGAAACAATAGACGCTTAAAAAACTGGTGCCCACTCTAATTTTGATGGTTAAAAATTATATTTCTAATAAATATTTCACTCGGTAAGTGTATTGGTAACCAATGGAATCAAGTGAAAGACATGTCTTATGCCGAAGTACAGCACGGTACGGCACGGCACATCACCTCACGCCATCCCACCCCAGGCCACGCCACTCGACACCACACCACACCACACCC
>JABXWE010021413.1:0-16840 GCA_014611495.1 Limonius californicus | reverse complement strand
ACATCCCGTTTTTTATACACTATGCTACCACTTTGAACCCAGTTACATTACCAGTTCAAGCGGCATCTGCATGAAATTTTAACATAACTCTAAATAGTGTTTTGTGCATAGATGCTAGTGCAAATAATGCAATATAACTCTACCGTGTCGATATATTTGTCAAGTTTATGTGCCGAATCGGAATGGTTTATACTGGGACGCTGCCGGTGGTACATAGTGGGATGGAGTTATTATGGCCTAAATTTAAAGTACGTGCATTGTATTTCATCGATAAAGATGCAGAGATCTTCCACGAAGTTACAAAAAGATGTTTTAACGACAACGCCCAACATAAAATATATAAAGAACAGATAGAAAAAATAGGAAAAAAACTAATAAAAGAACAAAAAGCAAAGGCTATAGTAGATCGTAGCAAGATAGTAAAAAGGAAAATTTTATACGAAAGCTCATCAGAAAGCGACGTGCAAGAAAATAATCTATGTGATGACTCTACAGACGTTGGTGATAGGGAGATTTTGATGAAGTTACGTTTAATGAAAAAGATTTTATTTTGGTGCAATATCAAACTAAAAAACTCGTTAAACACTACATAGGTCAAATAGAAGACATCCTTCTCAATGATGAATTTAATGTTAAGTTTTTAAAGAGATTGCCTAAAGACAAATTTGTTTTTCCAGAGACAGAAGACCAAAATGTTATCGAAAGGGGAGCATAATTTTGAAACTGCCACCGCTTTTTCTTTCCGGTGCAACTCAGCGTGCAGCTAGTATTATGTCTTTCAATACTGATTTGTCAATTCACAACTTGATTTAAACAAAACATTGTCTTATAAGTGAAAATTTGTAGTCCAATACTATATTTTCCTTCAAATCCCAGTATGTACCATATCACTTCCCACTATACACCATCCGTTGGTACATAATGGGACACATGGTGCATAGTGGTATTTTGAAAAAAAAACCTAAACCTATTAGTTATCCCAATAATTTCAAAACAAAGCACTTGTATTGACATTACAGATACACGAGTGTATTCACTTTATCAACAAGTTTGCAAAATTAAAAAAATACAGTAAAACGAATTTTTTTGTCCCACTATACACCACTTTCCCCTACCTAAATAATGGTAATGGTGTCGGCTATCTATTAATCAAGAATTAAACTTCCGCACTATTCCCCCTTTCTAACTGAATTTCAAACAGTAAAAGCAAATTTAATTATACTGTTGACCATTTAACAAATTAATTCCAAATTCAACAAAAATTATTACCAATTTATACAAAATTCAAAATCAATTAAGGTTAAACATTCACTAATTAAGAGTAGGTACTCAGTCTTATTATCAATTAAAGTGTACAATTATAAGTTTTATTAAGATTATTTGCTGTTAAACTACAATTTTTCTAGAACCCCTCGTATCCTCGAAATTATATTTGAAAATTGAATGTTAAAAGGATTCACACACGTGGAATTTCGATTTACACCTGTTGTACTCGTTCGCTGCACTGCAGATAATTCCGCTTGTCTCGAACCCACAGGATCTCTTCGATGTTTCACAATTGACTGTTAAATTCGTAATTCTAGCTCCAGCCAATTCCACCTAAATAATTTCAATAGTCTTAGGAATGAAAGAGAAATTTGGATTTCCAATGCTTACCAAAAGATGTTATCTGGCCATAAGAACTCTCACAAAACAAATGCACTCAAATTGGGATCAATTCCCGGGAAATCACATCAAACTAACGATGGCTAAAAATTCCCAAACGTGTATTGAAAATTTAAATTGGAAAACTGCCCAAGTCTTAATACGACTTCTAAAATTATCTCAAAACACGTGCACGTTCTAGGAGAACTCGTATAGTAATGTCCTAAACGGAAAACCCAAATTCGCCAGTTTTTGAATCGGCCAAAACTGAATTAGTCAAAAATATATATACAGGGTGTCCAAAATGTGATGGTATATCATTGCTATCTTGGAAACGCTTACAGATGGAATATGGCATCAAATGTTCAAAAGTTGCGTAATTACATGGCGTTTAATATGACATTTGAAGATTGCAAAAAAATCAGCGGTTCTCAAAATATTTGAAAAAAACTGAAAATTGGTCAAAATTTAAAATCGCTATAACTTTTTTATTTAAAGGAATTTTAAAAAACTGAAAGGTTTACATGAAAACATACACAATTACCTACATTTTCATCCAATCTGTGTATTTTTACGCCTACTAGATTATATGGCCGCCATATTGGATTTTTGCATGGAAGAATTGGAAAAAAATCAGCGAATTCAACCATGTATCATACATGGTATTTTAGCTAAAAATAAACCCATAAAATAAACTTTTTATTTTTAACACACTAACTGTCAAGTTGCCATGAAATGAAACAATAAAATAATAAACAACGAAAAGTATAAAAATATCAAAATCAACAAAAACGTAAACAATTAAAGAAAAAACAACAAATTAACTACAACAGATGTTCAAAATGACCACCATTGTTTAATACACATCTGTGTGTTCTCATGGTCAAATTTTTTTGAATATTTTTCAAAACGGTCGGGGTAATTTTATTACACGCGTCCCTATTTTTTAGTTTTAAATGATTTACATCACGGGGCGTCGTCTTATAAACATTATGTTTAATAATTCCCCATGTGGAAAAATCCATAGGGGTTATGTCTGGAGGCCTGGCCGGCCAGTTTATGGGTCCAATTCAACAATTGGGTTTTAAAGTATTTAAAAATTCCGTAACACGCCTATCCCGATGTGCTGGTGCACCATCCTGTTGAAAGTATTTGAAATTGTTTAAGAAACTTAGGGGAAGGTCATCCAAGAGATCTTGTAACGTATTTTTCAGCATATCCAAATACCTTTCCCCTGCTCCTCAAAAAAGATAGGGCCCACTACACTTGCGTTCAATACCCCGAGCCAAACATTTACACCAAACCTCTCCTGAAATACAGTTTCGCGGTGTGAATGTTCATTTTCTTGGGTCCAACGATAGTGGATGTTTCTGTTAAACCAGCCGTTATTGCAGAATCTGCCTTCGTCGCTCCACAGAATTTTTTGAGAATGTTTGCATCCTGTCTCTTTTTTTCTCAATAACCACCGGCAAAAAATGTTTCTTTTGTTGTAGTCCAACGGCCTCAAATGTTGTACTTTTCTGTAGCGATAATGTCTGTACTTATGTCTTTTCAATATTTTTCTTGCTGACATTTTTTTGACACCTGTTTCTTTTTCGATTTTCCTCAGAGAAACCTCATTTGGATTAAAATTTTTAAAATGCACGTAGCCTAAAGTAAATATAAGGTAAATTTTAAAAAATTTTGTTTATAAAATACTATTACCCAAGACATTAGTTTCCACCTTTCAAACTTTCCCAGTTCGCGCAAATTTTTTTCAAACCGTGTTATATTCTGGTATCAGGAACCTGTCTTTCGGGATGCAAGTCCGCGTATCTTTCAGCAGCATTTCTTGCATTGCGAAATGCATACACAAAAAGCATATCGACTTTTTCTTCATTAGAATACTTCATTTTCATACATTTTATGGAAATTATTCAACGCCTTGGTTGACAAGCGTAAGCATTATTTGGATTAGATTGGATAGTCAATTGTTTCATTTCATGGCAACTTGACAGTTAGTGTGGTAATAATAAAAAGTTGATTTTATGGGTTTATTTTTAACTAAAGTACCATGTATGATACATGGTTGAATTCGTTGATTTTTTTTCCAATTCTTCCATGCAAAAACCCAGTATGGCGGCCATAGGAAAAACAAAAGATAGTAGCCGTATCTCAAAATCTAGTAGGCGTAAAAATACACAGATTTGGTTGACAATGTAGGTAATTGTATAGGTTTTCATGTAAAACTTTCAGTTTTTTAAAATTCCTTTAAATAAAAAAGTTATAGCGATTTTAAATTTTGACCAATTTTGAGTTTTTTACTTTCCCATACCTTATAGGTATAGGGTAAGTATTGAAATCATGAAAATTTTCGAAATCGAGATTTTACCGGATATATCCGTTTTGGGTCTCTAGGAACCCAAAAAAGTGGTTTTTAAAAAATGTCTGTCTGTGGGTGGGTATGTACGTACGTATGTACGTATGTGACGCTCCTACAGCCGAAAGTATTGTTCCGATTTTGATGCGCTTTGGAATGCGGGGGTGTATCGAAAATTCATCGAAAAAATAAGCTTTTCAAAAAAATCCGAAACCGGAAGCGGAAGTTACGCATGTTTTTTTGGTATCACTTTTTTCGTGATTACAATTTTGAAACTTTTATCGCGGATAACGATAGAGGGTCATAAGACAAATCTGTTAGTTTTTTGCCGAACTCGCTAGCTTTAAACTGAAGGGCGCTATGATTTTTTGAAAATTTTGAGTTTAACGCCCAATTACTCGAAAACGGATGAATCGATTCAAATGATTTTTATTTTCTGAATAGTATATGAAGGGTAAAATGAGGTGATATAAAAAGTTTTTTGAAAAATTATAAGGGGCCTAAATTACGAATTTTCAAAATTTTGGAAATTTTCAAAAAATTATTTCTCAAAAACTGCTCCAAGGAATTTTTTAAATTTCATATGTCGATAGACCTCGCAAGGGGCTATCGATTTGTTTTTTGAAGAACTCCGTAATTTTCCTGTGGCGCCCTCTACGAAGCTTGCAAGTTTGAAACTTCAAACTCCTTTAATTAATAAACGAAAAAAGATAGGAAGCTGGGGTTTTCACTGAATCGCTCAGTACGTAATGGAATATTACACTCGTGGATATATGTAAGCGCACCGGCCCCCTCCCCCCTCTTTTTTAGAAAAATATTTTTTTTATTCTAACGGTTGTTATTTGTTTGCGTCAAAGAATCTTTTTCCGCGAAAATAAAAAAATCGATTTTTTTATGCCCTACAAAATATAATTTCCAGGGACTTAGAAAATTTTACCTCGGTAGCAATAGCGATTGGTACTAGTTAGACCGCGCGACGGCCTAGCGGTACGGACAGCCCGGTTGGTTCAGAACCATTGCCATACTGTCGCGCTACATTCATTTCTTTAACCGGTATTACAACAACAAGTTATAAATTATTTATCAAAATTTTGTATTTAATACTTAATTTGATATAATTATTATTTATATATATATATATATATATATATATATATATATATAATTTGAAATAAAGATGATATGAACAGTTTCCAGTATGGGAAAGTCCAGGGAGGCAGTCGCGTCCACTTATTTTGTTTGACATTCGAAAATATGAAGTAGTCGTCAGGCGGTAAATCAAGTGAATACGGGCATTGCGACATTCATACGATGTTTTTCTCCTTCAAATAATCAATTGTTTGACGTGCTGTGTGAGAGTTGACATTATCATGATGAAGAATCATGCGAGGTTTTCGGTTGTTTTTCCTGATTTTGTGGATGACTTCTGGAACACAAATTGTTGCATACCATTCAGCGTTAACTGTTCTTAGATCTTCTAAAGGAATGGTTGCGGCATTTCCAGTACAGCCAAAGAATCAAGCGATCATTTTCTTGGAAGTTCTTCGTGAACGAACAACTTTTGTGGGATTCGGTTCAACTTGGAACACCCACACAGTGGATTGTTGCTTAGTTTCCGGCTCATACGAAAATATCTAAGTTTCGTCACCTGTTACGATGTTGTATACGGATTTTGCAGTTCCTCGGTAGAATTTTTTGAGCATTTCCTTACATCAATTAACACCAGCCTTTTTTTGAGCTTCGGTCAAATTATGCGGAATCCATCCGGAACAGATAGTTTTCACAGATAATTGTTCACGCAAAATCGAATGTACTGCAGTCTGCGATGTGCCTAAGAATGCCTCTATCTCACACTGTAAGTCACTTGCCGATCTTCTTGAATATGTTGCGCACAGCTACGATGTTTTTTGGAATAACAACCGATTTTGGTCGACCTTAACGAAATTCATCACTGATGGACACACGACCACGACCAAATTCTCCAAATGAATTGTAAACACTCTTCTCTGATGGTGCTTTATTATTAGTTGAACGAAGCGATTCTATGGATTGTTGTTGAGTTAGGCCTTTACTAAAATCGTAAAAATCATCCAACTAAAACCTTCACGTGAAATTTCCATTTTGCCACAAAATTGCTTTTTTAAACGCTCACTGTAAACAAACTACTCGGTCAATTTCTAAGCTGCCACTGTTTTCACAATAACAAATGTCAAATAGTAAATAGAAAATAGTAATGACACATCTCAATAGCACCACCTAGTGGTCGTTAAAACTTAAAAAGCTGCCCTCGTCCTATAAATGTTTGCTGACAGTAGGTAACCATATTATTGGACCACACTTCTTCCATGAAAATTACTTAACAGGACAACGTTACTTGGATTTCCTACAAAAAATTTTACGCAAGTGGGTTGAAGATGTAGAACTCAATGTACGACAAAAACTTCAGTACCAACAGATGAATTGTTAGGAATTATTCAAATAATATATCTGGATGAAATAGGATGGGAAAAGGAGCTGTGCATCCATGGCTATCAAGAAGTTACAGTATCTCTTTTTTCTTTAGGTATAATAACGAAATAGTATACCGAGCACCAGTAGTATATAAGCACGATTTACAAAATTTACGGTAAAATTCCTAGGTGTCACAGTTTCACACCTAACCTAACCTAACCTAACCTAACCTAACCTAACCTAGCGATTTTATACCAACATTCAGAACAAATAGCTGTCTAGCGATGGTAATACGGCGTGTGCATCAATTACACCTGACATGCTTGGCCAAGTCCGAAGATCGTTTTTAAAACGAATTAAAAAATGTGTGGTGGTATATTTTTGCTGTTTTTTCACTTTTTTAGTTTTCAATATAGTACGGCTAAATACTGATATAATTAATATTAGTAAAGCTGTTAATTACTACAGTAAGAGATCAACTTGACAAAGAGCAACTATGCTCTACTTCTACACTGTACAAAAATTCAATAATCTCAATTGCTGTGGTATGTTGAACTGCGTCATCCACCTTGAAGAGGGGACAACTTCCCACCCACCCTGTACATGTTGCATTTCCATATTCCATATTAAATCCATATCTTGCCCGATTTATAATGTATATAAATTGTGTATTTTCAACGGTTTGGTTACCACTTTATAATTCAACTTACTTGCAGCTTCACAATTACACATTATCGAAACCTACAATTCTATTTGTCCTGGTACAAATATCAGACCTTGGTAAATACGGATAATTATGTGAAAAGTTTTACTTTAATCTTAGACACAAGATGTTTTATGTTTAATGACTGTTATTAACTTTAAATAGTACCTACCATTCAACTATTTTGTGTCAAAAAAAATTTTTTTTGTGGTATACCAATTGTATGCAACCATATAGAAAAAATTAAATACTCTCTCAAAAGTGACAAAATACAAGTTATAAGTATAAATCACCGAGTAACTTTTTCTTAAAATGAATATTAATGGCAGAATATTGACGTTTCCATACTTTTTTTACTCGCTCTGTATAGTAAAGTTGAATGTCGAGTCCATTATTACTAATGACGTGAACCAAAGCAAACACCATCACGCTAAAGAGACGACAAGCTTTTTCGGGACAGGAAACGCGAGATACAAAGAAACACAGAAAAACTGTACCATTAATATTTTAGCTGAACCAATTCATCACCCGCGCTTTGACAACCTGATAACAAGTAACATCCAAGATGCATCTCCTCATTAGCACCAGAAATTATTTTAGTTCCAGAAACCAACATGACACCAATTTGGAGGATTTTGGGGGTGACGCAATGAGTTTCTCGGAATTGAAAATATGTGGAGTCGCTTTGCGGTTATGTGGTAGCATTATCTGTTGATCTTACCAACGATCCTTGTCTTAACAAATAATTCGACGAAAATATCCCCAGGTGTACCGTATCGATTGCTGTCATGATTCTAGGTGGTCTCTGCGGGGACTTTGTCTTAGCAAGCTGGCTAAAATTAATTAATTAAGTAGTGTTGGGATTTCATTTTCTAATGGATGCCATTTTGTTAAGAGACAGCTTGAGACTAATTATGTGCGTTCACTTTCATTATTACGAAATATGAGGAACCTGGAAAGGCTCTTTGACGCGAAGTTAATACAGCGTCTTGCACAAATATGAAACAACTTGTTTTTGTCAAAAATATTGAAATATTTTAAAACATATTTATAACTAATTATTTTAGTTACATTTTTATTTATTTGTTCATAACTGCAGTTGTGTGATGCAACATAACCTAAAATATTTAGAAATAGTTAGGTTATGCTGTTTGTGTTATTCGATAAAAAATTTTATCTATACCGTAGTATATATCATACGATAAACTGAGTCTAGTTAGAAATAAAACAAGGAATTCCTTGGGATTTGTGTGCCTATGTTATAAATTGTTTAGAGACTTAAAACAAATGACAGCAACAACAAATTGATAATTTACTGAAATGATAGAAAATAAATCGGAAACATCTATTGAATTTGAATTTCCGTTACACAACAACAATGTTGTATGAGGTGTGGTTAGTAAATAATGAGATTGGTGGTAAAATTGTGGTATATTATTACAATCTTACAACTTTATTGTCATCCCCTTCACTATACACCGTTGTATGCGAATTTTCCATTGTTGGAAACGGTGCTGTAAGTCATCATGTGTCAACCTCGTTAGCAGCGCCACCGTTTTCTCCTTTACCTCATCTAGAATCTGAAAATGAATTTCCTCTAATAAGCGTTTTACCTTAGAAGACAGATAAAAATCATACTCAACTAAATCCGGGTGGTTCAGCCCTGGAATCGCCTTATCGGCCAAAAAGTGCCTTACAGACAGAGCATTGTGGGCTGGAGCGTTATCTTGATGAAGAATTCCTACACTGTTCTTCCATGACTCAGGCCTTTTCTTCCTCACTCGTTATATTAGCTTGGTCCGAACCTCAAGGTAATGCTGCTGATTGACTATCTGACCCAATGGTACCCAATCAACTAATTAGCATTGCTTTCATTTTCGACTTGCTCGTTCTGGCCCTTTTCATTCTTGGTGAAGTGGAGGTTTTCCAGTGCATCGACTGTCACTTTTTGCTTCCGTATCGCTCTAATAAATCCAAGTCTTCTTATACCTATATCATCTTTCCCAACAAGGCCGGTTCCGTTGCAAGTCTTTCCATAAAGGTGGTACAAATTTTTTTCTGGGCATCTTTCTGCTCCTGGCTTTGTCTTGTCTACTTCCGAAAACATCAGCGTTACTCACTTTGCATGCACCATCCACTGCTATAAATATATCGCCTACTGGGTGCCCAATCTCGATATTTAATAGCCACACCTCATATACTACTTATAACAACTTCAAAGGAAATGTTTTCCATTACTTGAAGAATGTCGGTTTTGAGTTCTTCTTCTTCTATGGTCTTATTAAGTATTACGTATAGGCTATCTTGATGTATTCGCCACAAGAAATAATTTAATAGTATGCAGTCTGGTGAATAAGGCACATCATACTTCTCCTTATAATCCATCTTCAACCATAACGTTTAGCTGCTTAGTAGTAATTTCTCCTCACTTGGAGGGTAGGACAGTCGTGTTAGTTGCCCCCTTTAATCGAAATAAATATTTATCCTATGTTTTATTTTAATATAATCAGAGTATTATTTATTTGTTTTCCCCAGTAATACTTTCAAACTGCACAGTTATTTTTAAAATATTGTTCATATGAAAGTAAATGTGTAAACTCACCATTGAAAAGAGGAAGAAGATTTATTATGGATTCCATTTAAAAGATAAAGTAAATGTTGTATATCGCAAATTAAGAAACTGTAAACGAGGCATACCAACGAAGCTACGTACTTAAAAAATGACCGGTTTCAATTATTAGATTATAAAAAGTATCCTGTGGTGTTTCTGGGGAACTGAGGCATCAGTAAATTGGTTTCATAAATGTGTATCTTTTCTGCTATTTAACCCATGTTCAATCCTTTACCATCTCTGAAACCCCAGTAATATACGGCTCAATTTGAGACACCCTGTATATTGGCAGTAACCTCACTTCATTCGTCGTCTCATATACTTGAAATATACTTGAACGTATAGCTATAATTCAAATTTGTGCAGTTGAAACTTAATTTTCTTGTAGTCGCATATTTGATCTTAATTATTAACAATACGTAACTTGAAGGAAACTAAAAACAATTTCATTTTGAATTCTTCTTATTTTTCGGTGTTGTCTGGCATTATATATATCCTACACAACAAATAATTTCCTTCTTTCTACTTTCTTTCATTTACATTGTTCCATGAAGGACGTTTAGCTGCTTAGTCGTAGTTTCTCATTACTTGGACAGAGGGGCAGTCGTATTTGTTTCCTCCTTTAATCGAAATAAGTAATTACCTTTTAGGAAGTTTAGGTTTGCTTCTATGGATTACTTAGCGTCTCATTAAAAATATTGCGAGCTTCATGGTGGGACCTTTCTTATCACCAAACCAAACTGTTGTCAAAATACCAGTGTGGTCGATTTTTATATTATAGCCATGACAAACGCGATTATTTTAAAAATAATATATAGTGAACACTTCAGGATGACACAAGAAACGCTTACGAGTTTATATAGTTCAACTGGTTTGTTTCACTGCTGAGCCAAGTTGATTGGATAAAACTAGAGCTCGCTGTTAAAATTATGTTTTAATTTTCTAAGCAATATCCTTATTTTATTATTACAAATATACACATTGCTCTGAGAGAAGAAGATTCCGTAACGAAAGACAGCAAAAATATATATCGTGTTGTTTAAAATATTATGTCTCAAATCATTGGCAACATACACGAAAGAGAAAACAGTAATATTTTAGACAAAATTAGTATAAAATGATCTCGTGTAATATATTTCTAAATATGTTTTTTCGTAGCAAACATCTTTCTGCATACTGTATTTGTATAATGTATAGTAAGAGTGAGTAATATAAAAAAATATATTAACAGAGAGAACTTGAGAAAGTATTTGAATATGAAACAGAAATATATTTGAGATATTGATAGGAAATGAAATCTATTCTTCTACTCCCTCTGCTTTTTCCGACTGCCCTCGTCTCCATTTTCCAATCTACTTCCATTGTTTCCCCGCTCGCGCTTTCTCATTCTTCTTCTTCTTCTGCTTAATTCTATGCATGCAGTTTATTCTTGCGTTCTGTTTCTGCACATTTCTCTCCATTTCTTTCTTTGTGTTTTTGTTTAATTCCTTCTCATGTTAATTCTTATTTCTCACCCTCTACCCTTTTTATTTTTTTCTTTGTGAGTTTGCTTCATATATTATTCTTGTAAGTCTGTCTTCTTTCATACGACATATATGTCCAAACCATCTTAGTTGTTCCTCTACCATTTTGTCATATATAGGTACTATTTTCAATTGTCTATGTGTCGCATTTCTTATTCTGTCTCTTCTTGTTTTATTGTCAATTTTTCTCAGGAACCTCATTTCTGTAGCATTTATTCTTGATTTATGTTTGTCCGTGATCGTACATGATTCACTCCCATATAATATTGACCATCTAACTATTTTTTTACTGCTTCTGTTTTTATGTGTTTTGGATTTTCTCTTTTTCGTAGGAATGTTCATTTCATTATATTGTATATTTCTCCTATTTTTTCTGTCCTTTTGTTTATTTCTTTATCTATCTTTCCATTTTGTTCGATTATTGATCCCAAGTATTTGAAACTAGTCATTTGCTCTATTTTGTGTCCATTCAGTTGTATATTGTGTATTTTATTTCCGTTTGATATTATCATACTTTTCATCTTGTCTATGCTTATTTCTATATTGATCTTTTGTAGTTCCTGGTTCAGTACGTCTAAATTGTGTTGTAGTTTTAATTCTGATTCGGCAAATATAGCCATATCACCTGCAAACATCAATTCAAGTCAAGTAAATTTCCTCCATCTTCCAGTATCCTTTTTTCCATCTTTTTCTTTGCTTCTTTAATTACTTCATCTAACCCAATTGCAAAGAGTAGTGGGCTGAGTACACATCCTTGTTTGACGCCTATTTCTGTTCTGAATTCTTTTGTTTTTTTATTGTTTGTTCTTACTATGTTTATACTATTTATATACATCGCTTTTATTACCTCTATTATTCCATTTTCTACCCCTCTTTGTTCTAATGCCTTCCATATATCTTCTCATCTTATTTTGTCGAATACCTTCACCAAATCAATATAGGATACATGTATTTCATTATTTTTATTTATTATTTTCTCACTAACTTGTCTTAACATGAATAATAAGTATAGAGTACTCCTTCCCCCTCTAAATCCACGTTGGGGGGTCTTCTACTATGTTTTCAATTTTATTCCTTATTCGTTTCTGTATTATTCTTGCCATTAATTTGTCTGGGATGCTTGATAATGTTATCCCTCTATAGTCATTACAGTTTCGTGTCTCTATTTTTGTGGATCGGTAGAATTATTCCTATATTTCAGTCTTTTGGTGTCACTTTCCCTTTGGCTATCTCGTTAAATATTTTTCTTACTTTCTTTACTCTCTCTTCTCCCAAATATTTTATCATTTCCGGGGTAATATTTCTTTCTCATTCTTAGCATCCTCATTTGACTTTTTTCCTTGCTTGATTTTCTCCTTTATTCTATTTCTCCGCATCTGCTTTTTTATTTTTTAAACCGAAGAATTCATTTGCTAATGTACGCTAGTTCCCGTGGCGAGTTCTATTTTGGTAATCCGCTTTCATGTTTTAGTAAAAAATATGTGAATGTGAAAAGCGTTTTAGATTTTGAGTAGAACAAACCCTGTGCTACTGGTGTTTTTCTTTCCGTCCTTCTTCCCGTGTTAATTTCCCTCCTTATTTTGCCAGCATCTTCTTGTTTTCCTACTTTACCCCTCTGCTTCTATTTCCTTCTTGGGATTTCTATTTCTGTTTTATAAACTGAGGATTTTACTGTATAGCATCATTTCCTGAAGATCTGCTAGTAAAGTTTAGTTTTGGTTTCTGTTTTTGTTTTCATTGAGCTAGATCTACATGTCTAATATTCTCTAATATTCTGGAAAATAAGTAATTGAGAATAACGACGGTTTCATACTAATTAAAGTGTGAGAATGTGTTTTAATATGTCGAAATCAAGTGGGAAATATTTAGATGAAACACATCCAGAACTTTCCATTTTGTAATTTCCTTCCATTTATCTTCCACAGCTATTCATTTTTATTTGTCTGTGTTAATTCTCTTTTTAGTGTTCTCTTGCTGTGCTCTCTACTTCTACTCCGGCATTCCACTTCTCTTTCTTCTATTTCCCTTTTAACTCATTCTCCATTTCCTGTCTTTATATAAAAATTGGCGATTAAATTTTTAGAAGGCAGTCCAAGTTCTGTTGTTGTAAGTAGTGATACTCAGAAACTTGAACGAGTTAAAAGAAAAAGGGGTACTAAAGCTTTCCATATTTAAAATATGGGGGCTTCTTTTTCTGTATTTCTCGGTTCTATTTTATTTCCTCTTTTTTTTATGATTTCTGCATAATGGTCATCTCTAGCTGTTAGCTAGTACTACTATTTATTAGATAATATACAATCCTTTTTAGTTGTTACTCAGTGTGCCAGTTTCCTTGATTGATAATTGCGGTATCATTTAAAGAATGGATACATATGACTCACATGGCACCATTTGATTCGGAATCGAACATCCAGGAAATTTATCTGTTAGACTTCCGCCATGAAGGACATATATCTGTAGGCGTTCCTAATCTGTGTGTGTTATTATTGCGATAACTATTGCAGAAGTTCGCATCAAAATATACTATCCTTTTCGACAATTTTAATACCTAGTGAAAACATGAGACAAACTGGGTTTTTCTAGAAATGAGGGAAATTAGAGCACTTATATGTTTTGAAACAGAAGATATTGTAACAGTTCCGCAGCTGAATTGTTCTATATATCACTTTTTTATATTCAATCGTTTCCCACAGCCCAGAAGTGATCGCAGATAAATGGACATTGTTAAACCATAAACAATCAATATTAAAAATGTCTCTTTCTTCTCCAATACAGTAATAAATTACGACACTAAAACTAAGGACAATGGTATTCACGGCAGAGATACCAACAGATAGACTTGTTTGGACCTCTACAAAAAATTGTACAGGGACCAAAACCAAGATAAATAGGTCTTACATGATCGATTCGTCGTGAAAAACATGGAAACAAAAACAAGCTCCACGTAAACGTATCTAAACGTCCGACACACTACCTGTCCGAGCCACCAAAAAGCAAGTCAGAAACATCAAAAGTTCGCCGCTGTAAATGTTGTGTTACGGCAGTTATGCGCTCCATTAAAATATACAGAGCGCCAGATTGTTTGCTAGGCTCTGGTATTTAGTTGGCTAATTCATCTTAATTTCCGACGTTCTGCTCGCTTTGTCAATGTCACTGCAGCTACAGTAGCGATGCTATCGTCTGGAAAAGAAAAGGACCATGTGCTGTGTAACTATTCGGAGGAGGAGGTGGTCGGAGTTATAATGGATTTTTTCCAGATAACGTCCAATGTATTTTGCCTTTACACGTGAATTTCTAAAAGTGGGCCAAATTAGCTTCAAGTTTTGGAACGATCATTCCTAGAACGGAACAGCCCCTTTTAGTTCTTATTTTCTTTTTCCTTCAGTAAGTGTAAGAAATCAGTAATTTCATAAACAAACATAATTTTACTTTAACAGATGTTTGGACGTTGACAAACCCAAAAGATGCTTTAGTAGATGTTCGTACGAATGCAATCATAAATTTATTTCGAACAGTTGAATCAATTTTGATAAAATGTTAATTGGAATGTGTACGAAGAAATAAAGTGAAAAATTATTATCATATATTAGCGAAACTACTAGATATTACTATAATCAGTTGCAATAATATAGAAACTCAAAAAGTTTACTTTTGCAAATAAATATACATATTAAATTAACGTTCTGTTCCCCAAAGTTAAGAACTTTTAAGATTGAAACAGAATATGCCATTAAAAATACAATCATCATCTCCACATCTTCTAAATTTCGTGAAATTTCTTTCTCTTCTTCTTTATCTTGCCCCTCTTCTTAGATTTTATAGACTGTATCGGGGGTTGTTCAGATCGATTTTGCACGTTCTCACTGCTCCTTGAAATCTTTTATGAAACCCTTTAAGTGTATAGTTTCCTTCAAGTTATATCGCTATTGCCTCGTCGAAGAGTGCCTGGTAATCCCTGGTTAACGGTTACAGACGTTGTAAATGCAGGTAAAATAACAGACCCGGCTTTAAGAATTTCATTTGAATGTTCAACTTTTTGAAATATCTATTTTGTTAAGGTATAAATTCATTTACATTTTTTAGTATTACATACAATATACTATTTTTCTGGTATAGCTATTTTACACTAACTGGAATTGTCTGCCTAACTTTTCTGTACAATATCGTGGAAATGGTACGAAGTTTCGTCTAAGTAACATATATTTCTATTTTCTTGGCGATATGTTTTGATGTTTTGCAGAAAGTCGCTGCGCCATGCTTGTAGTCTGTTTGATTCCATGATAATTTGACGCTTGTTTACAATTTTACGTTTAAATCCCATACCTTTAATAATTCCTAACAATATCCTTTCGGAACACTATTGCAGTATAATCTTCGTTCAATCTTCGATTTAACAATCTTACCGTAAGCAGCCAATACATTTGATACATTTTTCGCCGAATTAAATGTTCGCTATCAGTCCACGGTGTCCACATTTTAAAATAAAGTATAAATAAATATCTAATTCGCACAGAAGTCCATCAACAACTGCTTTGCGCTGTTTACTTCTAAAGTTTAAAAATTATATCATTAAGGCAACAATGTGATTTAATATCTGAATGGTCACTTACTAATCATGCTAGTCTTAAATAATTAATAAAAACAAAGCTTCTTGCTTGAGTCACAACCCCTCGGATAACGGTATAATTTGAAGTAGACTATAATATGACCGATAGATAAAGATGGAAAACTGGAAACACTGGAGTAATTGATGGTTTCGTCTGATTTTTATAGTTTTTCCTTTTGATTTTTCCGGAATTCTTGTTAGTTGTTTTTCCGTTGATTCCCGTGTTATTTATTTTTACAAAAGTTTTGCGTTAATTCTATTTTTCTTCTTTAGGTATAACTGCGCCTTTTTCTAGTTCAATTTTAGACGAGGATGATAAAACAATCGGGATTTTACCTCGATTTCTTTCAAAACTGAGTTCTGTTTTAAGGATTGGCATAATATTTTCGCTAAAATTTGATTGGAGTCTGTGATTAGAAAATGATTATTGGCTTTAACAGCAAGTTGTAAGTGCTCGAAAATATGTTCATGTGATATTTTTCGGACTCTATTCAGGAAACTTCTTTTAAGATCTTCATATACTGATATTTTTCGCATTATACTGATTACAATTTTGTTAAAGGTGTCCTTGGGGGTAATACAACAACCCGAAAATTTGTTCGTTTGTTATTTTCCGCTCCATATTCATGAAACTTATCTTAAAATCGCCATATATAGATATTTTTCGCAATATATCGAGTAACATTTTATCAACGTCCTCCTTGTGGGTAATTTTATTTTAAAATGCTGTTTCCACTACCCTAAAAGTGAACATTTGAATATTCTTTTAAAATAATAATCAGAGGAATGTAAAACAGTAATATACCAGATGTTTCATTGCAATAAAGAATGAAGCAGAGAAAGTAAGAAAAATGAATAAATATAAAAAGGAATGTATTATATTAAGAAAAGGAGAACTATCGGAAAAATGGAGCATTATAGTGGCTTTCCATCAAAAAAATAG
>JABXWE010021412.1:0-12602 GCA_014611495.1 Limonius californicus | reverse complement strand
AACAACGTAAGGTTTTCCTTCCTTCTTTGCTGTTGATGCTAGCACAGGCCATTATGAAGGCTAATTAGTAGATTCCCTGACGATAAGCGTAGATTCAATACGGCAGCCAGAGAATTAAAAGAATTGATTAGGGAATCAAAAAACAAATACATCGACGAATACCTGCAAGGGCTAACAGCATCAGAGGATACCAAATATTCCCTCTGGAAAGCAACCAGCCGACTCAATAGACCAAACCATCAAATACCCCCGATACGCAAGGAAGACGGAACATGGACACGTACCGACCATGACAAAGCAGAAGTATTTGCTGCACATTTTCAGAAAATTTTCCAACCACTACCTAGGGATAATGATCAACAGGATGACAACGGAGTGACGAATTACCTAGAGGCTCCTTACCAGTTCTCACTGCCTATCAAGCCTTTCTCTCCTGGTGAAGTAACGGAAATGATTACCATAAACATCAATAGTAAAAAATCCCCGGGTTATGATTTAATCATTGGACAAGTAATCAAGGAACTGCCTATTAAAGGTATTAAGCAAATCACACTCATCTTCAATGGTATTTTAAGAACTGGTTTCCTTCTCGCCAAGTGGAACGTCGCCCAAATAGTTGTTATCCATAAGCCCGGAAAACCACAAAATGAACCTGCTTCATACAGACCCATCAGCTTACTACCGATACTCTCCAAACTATTCGCAAAACTACTACCGAAAAGACTCTTTCCCATCCAAGCAAAAGAACATCTAATACCCGACCACCAGTTCGGTTTCAGGACCCAGCATTCCACTATAGAACAGGTTCATAGAATAGTGGAGAAGATCAACTCAATCTTTGAAGATAAAAGCTACTGCTTTGCAGTCTTACTCGACGTTAGCCAGGCCTTCGACAAAGTGTGGCACGAGGGTCTGTTGTTCAAGCTAAAGAGGGTCATCCCGCTTACGTACCTCATGATCATCAAATCTTACCTCGAAGAAAGGTTCTTTCAAATAAAATGCGGGGAAGCGATTTCGGAACTATGCCCCATTAAATCAGAAGTACCGCAAGGACGTGTCCTGGGGCCGGTACTGTATTTGTTATATACAGCCGACATGCCAACAAACTCAAATACAACTACTGCCCCATATGCCGATGATACGGCAATCCTCACAATTCACCATGACCCCAACGAAGCAGCGCCAGTTTTACAACAAAATCTAAATGAAGTCAATGAGTGGTTTAAAAAGTGGCGTTTCAAAATTAATGAACTTAAGTCAGCTCAAATCACGTTCACCAAAAGCAGAGGCACCGTGCCCGCATTACTATTAACAGCCAAGCACTACCCCAAGTGGACTGTGTGAAATACCTGGGACTACACCTCGATAAAAGTTTAACCTGGAGAACCCAAATATGGATGAAAAGAAAACAATTGAATCTTAAGTTGAGGAAATACCACTGGTTGCTAGGCCGTAACTCGAAACTTTCTCTTACCAATAAGCTGCTTATCTACAAAACTGTGCTGGAACCAATATGGTACTATGGCATTCAGCTATGGGGATCTGCATCTCTATCAAATATTGAAATCTTAGAACGATTCCAGTCCAAGACCCTTAGAATAATAACCAATGCCCCCTATTACGTTCCTAACAGAGAAATCCGCAAAGATCTGAAAGTGATACCAGTGCGAGAAGAGGTAGTTAAGTACAGTGCGAAATATCTACAAAGACTAGAAACACACCTTAACTCATTAGCGTTAAACATTCTCGACTACAGTGAACAAGTGAGTAGACTCAAACGAGTAAAGCCGTTAGACCTTCTTTTCCGTTTTTTTAAACTGATCTAAAGTTGTTATCATGAATAAATTGAAAATAATTAGTTTTGGTGAAATAAGTAAGCGAGGTGCCAAATGGCGTCTATTCTCTCATGTTATTTTCAAAGTGATGTTCTAAACCTTGTAATGAACTGATTTGCTTATTGCTGTGATTGTAGCAGATTGCAAATAAATATCTTGCTGTGAAAAAAAATTGTGATGGCACATAAATGGGATCACTTTTTAATACTATCCGCTTCTGTGTTCAATAGCGGCATGCATCGCGTCCCCTTCATTTTGAGTATGGCCCACAGTAAGAAATTTGCGAGTAATACTTTTGATATCAAATTTGTTGATAGCATAGAGGTACATTGAAACAATGAACTTGTTTTTATTTTGTACAACGCAACTATCACTCTAGAAAATTCCCTCCTTTCCAACATAGTGAGACGACAGGTAGTCTAATAAGCATGTAGCTATAGCTTCATTCTAAAAGAAGCAATATCCACTTTTAGAAGCAATTTCGAAAATCGTGAAGTTGTACAATTTAGGCGGCATTTATAAAAGAATGTGGAAACATCGGAGTTGGAAGAACTGCTTCGAGATCAAAACACGCTACTACTACTGATGAGTTTTCTTTTGCTTTTAATACATCCTGTGCATTTTCTTCTCTACTCCTACTTTCTTGTCAATGTGCTTTTTGTAATTATTTTCAATAGTAACGTTTTCTTCTGGGGTTGAGTTTTTAAAAGATTCACATATCGCACATTGATCTTTCTTCGACTGAATAAATGTAATATTGAATTTAGTATTAAAATGTGTTCATAGGTACATTTCTTGGCAATAGGTAGCCCTGCTGATTCTTGTACTGCTTTATAATATCTATACATTTGTGTCAGTGGCAATGTGGGCTACAATTTTGTCTTTTACCAAGAGTTTTATGATTTTAAAGACCTCAACGAAAGAATTGGAAAATTTTTTTCAAGATATATAGAAAATGGAAAAGTTACTTGGAACGACATTCAAGTGTTGAAAGTAGACACAGCTAAACCAAATACATTTTACTACAAAACTGATTTTGATGCAACAGGCTTTTTAGGAGATTAATGTTCGTCTTAACCAGAGAGGACCCCTTGCAAATATTGCTGAATACAATCTGAAAAATGCTTTTAGTAAACCACTTACACTATCGGAAAAAGCAAAAGAGCACCTAATGGAGTTATGCAAGAAGAACTTGATTACAAAAGGGCATCACAAATTTTATGAAGATATGGTAACTCGAAAATGAGAAGTTGAATAAGACATTACTATTAGTTTATAATTTTCTTATTAGCTGTTTCTCGTTTGTTTTTAGTTTTTTAATAAATTGCTTCATTTTAGTGTATGTTTTCTATCTCACACCGCCACATCTTTTTCATTTCAAAATAATAATTCAAAAGTTTTCAATGCTATACGGCCACATCTATCAAAAATCAGATTTAAATTTATTTTTTTATATTTTTAAAAACTACAACATTTCTTACAATAATTTCAATATCTTATGCCAGTTTATAAAGAAATTGATATACATATATACTCAGTGACTTGGAAATCGCAACACTAAGAAGGGGTAGGAATTTTTTGATCAAACTTGCCAGAAACGTTTAACTACTGAATGGTAGCAATATTAAAATTTTAAAGAAAAAGAACAAAATATAAACATAAAGTTTATTAATAATGGGTTGGCCCCCCCTATTGGTTACACACTCCCCCACTCTTTGTGCAACCTGTAATTCGTGCTATAGAGCTTGCAGCGTTTGCGGAGGGTGCAGCAAGTTCCTCAGTCTTCTCCCCATAATGTGCAAACATGCTCGATGGCGAAAGATCGGGAGATCGGGGTGGCCATGGCAAAAGATTGACATTATCCTCTGCAAATCGGTCCATAGAACGTCTTGCAATATGGGGACGGGCATTATTCTGCTGGAAAGTGGATCCTCCAACTGCTGAACAAATGGAAGAATCTGGGGTTCTACCACCTCATCCACATATCGCTCGGCGTTCATACTGTATCGAATGTGTAACAAACGGGACCTACTCCCATATGTTATACCGCCCCATACCATAGTCCCCACAGTTTGGTGCAAATGCCTCGCAGCAGAAGATTCAACATTGCGACGTTCCCCACGTATTCGTCTGACCCTCATACTGTCATCATGCATCCCCAAACAGAACCGGGATTCATCAGTGAACACCACCCTACGCTACTCTAGGTTGCAGTGCAGTCGCAACCTACACCACTCCAAACGTTGCTGTCGGTGTTGACCCGTTAGTGGTAACACAAGATGTGGCCAATAGTATTGCAAGCCGAAAGCTCTGATTCTGCGGTAAGCCGTTCGAAGGGTTACAGGACAACCTTCGTTAGCTAACCATTGATCGGTAATTGATCTGGTACTGGAGAATCGGTCTCTTGTTGCCATAAGTCGACGATGGCGGTCCTGCACTTCATTTGTTCTTCTTCGCCCCCCGGTTCCTATTCTACGACGTTCCTGACCCTCCCTAGTCCATGCCTGATAGCAGCGCATGATGGTGGATTGGTTCCGGTTAAGATGGATTTGCAATTTCTCTGAACGAAAAACCACCTTCGCGCAAAACCAACAATACGACCTCTGTCGAATTCGCTTAATTGGCGGTAATTTCCACGTTGGCGTATTCTAGGCATAATCACACCCTCAAAACAAACGATCACAAGCGAAAACAATAAAGAACTGAATAAAATCCCGCAAAACATACACCTGATAAAATTTGCTAGAAAAAACTGAAAGAACTGTCAGATAAGCCATTATTATTTGATCCATATGAATGAAATTTTAATCATTTATGCTGATAGCAGCTTTTTTTTTTAAAGAATCGTGGAGTTGCCGAAGGCAACTCCAAGATTCCCATCCCAACCAGCTTATCCCGGCTCAGCACATTTCGTGCTATTCACAGGTCTAACATGCCCCACCCTTGAAAAACCCCATACCCCACCCTTGAAAAACCCTATGCCCCAGACACCACAAACACCCTGGGAAAGTGCAGTGCTCAGGATTCGAACCTAAGCGACTTTGGTAGATTAACTCCAAGCCAAGCGCTGCGGCCATTACTCTACCGCGGTCCCCGCTGATAGCAGCTAAGATTCCTTCGATGAATATTCTTTTTATAATTTCTCTAAACTTTAGTGATTTGCAGTTACGGGTTTATTGAACTGAATGTGCGATGTGTTTATTTCTTTTCAAATTAATCCTTTTCCTTTATTCTAGAATCGTTCGTCAGTTTTTGTGTAAGATACTGTCGTTTTGAAAAACTCGTGCAAAAATATGTTAGATCCCTGGATGCTACAATATATTTACTTCCTAAATTATATCATATTAAATAATGTTATCAATGATTCAAATTTTACTTGCTATGTACCGGAGAAAGGTAATTTGGTAAATTACAAAATGCAATATGCATTAAATTTGAGTAGTAGACGTCCGAAGTCATAAAGTAAAGTTATTACAGTTATAAATAATTTTAAATCCTAAAATATTAAATAATATTAGACGAACTTTCCCGCAAAAATGAAATATTACACAGCTTTGGATGTTGGCGTCCAAAAGAACGTTGTAGCGAACCCCACGGATTCTCTTCATTTTGTTTCGTCTTTGAAGGAAAACTTAATTTGCTGTTTATTGTAACATGTGGAAAGGCTCCCTACATTTTAATTGAAAAAAGTGGTCATGAATTCTCACGGAATACTAGAACTATTACTCAATTAAATTCTTCGTTGAGAATATCTTCATTGTAGTTTGAGTTTGTATGTAAGTTTAATGAAAGTGTAATTGAATTTCAGTTTAACGTTCAACTTTGGTGGCGCTATTTGTGTTACACGATATTTGCGATATAAATAGCTTATGCAATCTTTGTCATTGTGAACGAAGATATCAGAGAAAATTTATTATCACATAAAAAGAAAATTACGACCTTCTAGAAAATTTCATTTTGCACAATCCTTATCTAGCATTTAGAGTTTTTTTGTTCCGATCTAACCAATACAAATTCGTTAATTGCAGGATTCACTTTGATGTTAAACAACAAAGCTCCTTGTCCATCAATTAAAGTAAAAATTACAATGGGAACAGAAAAACCAATTTCCTTGAGAAAGCTCTTTTTTACTTTTGCTTGTAATTCTGCTAGGAAAATTGGGGAACGAGAAAAGTGAAGGTAGAAGTGCGATCCTAAGAGGATCCTACTAAGCATCCACGTTGAATACAAATAATGGGCTTTAAAAGGCTTTCCATCACATGTACTTCTATGGGACAAAAATCCCTCTCGAGAGTTAACAGGGCCGATCGTTGCGTCTAAGCTTCAGGGCGCATTATCATAAAACAAAGTATGTGAAGGTAAACACACCGATAAATAGCGACGCATAACTTCCCGAGTAGTGTTTGGTTAAAAAGTTTTAATAGATGTTGAAGTCAAAACCATTAGTATGACATAAAGTGAGGTGAATGATTAAACTTTGGTAAAAGCAAAATTCGTGCTCGTTTTACGACCCAGCGAAATTAATTTACGCGAAAATGAAGACCGAGCTAAAGAGGTCGTGCTAGAAGGTAAATTTTTAATTGAGACATACCTAATGCAATTACAATTTAACGTGAGACAAACTGTCTGATTATAATCTCATTAGGTTTGGCAGGCGTCTGGATAATATGACATATAAGCTTAATACTCTGCAGCTGGAACACGACTAATCGATACCCTCAAGCGAATTAGAACGTACGATGTTGACGTAGAAATAAAAATAAGTGTATGACATTCTTTTAAAGATTTTCATTGAAACGTTTATTGAACCTAGAACGGACAAATTTTGTGTACTTGAACTAACGATTCAAACAGTGCACATCATAGACACTTTTGATTAACACCTTAATCTTGAATGCAAACACCACTGATGTACGTTCGATTTTTGTTGCTTCAAATATATTCATTTTACGTTGCGCGGCTTTGCTTAGAATTATACAAATATAAATAAAAAAGGATAGCAGGAAAAACAGAGCAAATAGACTTTTCTAAATTAGTATGTTAATTTGTATAGGACTTAATTAATATCCAACATCAGTAATCACAATTATTGCAGTAGGATAATACATAAAAATGTTATGTCGTCCATTTTGTTAACTAAAATAATACCGAGGAAAAAAATATAAACTCCACTATATTGTAAAACAATGTTTGTTGCGTTCAAACACATTTTCCAAGCTTAATAACCGTGGCTTCATTAAGTCTCCACAATGTGAGAACAGCAGACCTCATTGAAAACTTTTTGTGTTTCTTTTTCCGCTCGAACGTTTTCTTTCCGCGACAATACTGTCATGTAGCCAGTCCTCTTGTTCGCCGTATTCCGATGGTTTGAAATGATTGCTTTTTTATTAATAGTAAAAGCTGCTAGGTCAGGGAAGATGGCAGAGACATGCTTTGCTACAATTGTTTGTTTTCTGTGTTATGTGTAGTTCAATATTTACAGCAAATATCTCAAACACTTTTTGGGTGAACAGTAAAGTTGTAGGTAGAGTAAATCGGGGGTTTCTAGTTGAATGCTAGGAAGTACAAAAGTATCAGCCGCACTAAAGATGTATGTTATATTTCTCTAATATATGTATTTAAAATAATGCAAAATATGTATATCGTCTACATCTATAATATTAAAAAATAAATATAATTAATATTTAAAATGCGTATACTAACAACAATTCTCGCCTAAGAGTGTACGTTTTTCCTAGATTGAATATTACGGAACGAATATAGCTAATATTTGATTCAGGAGTTTAACGAATATATCGTAAATATGTCTGAAAAAGATTTAAAATTTACTGCAAGTATCCAGTTCAATATATAACCCATCAGATTTTTACAGAATTCGGTGTTAAAAATGTTAGAAACAATTATCAAGAATAATAAATATAAATAGTTAAATAATGTATTATTAGAGCTATTTAACTATTTAAACAAAAAGCAACGTTTAAATTAGTTTTATTCTTCCACAATTTGTTTATCATCCTACAAGTGCTTAAAGAACATACATTTAAGATTTATACAAGTACTTTATTTCAAACCACAATTGCAGGAAGACATCCTGCCAATACCAATATTGTTACGAACCCAATATCCAAAATTCCAAATTAAATTATTATTATTAAATTACTTGCATGCACATTTCTGTTGCAAGTAGTGACGTCATTTTACTCAGCAAATTCAAAGTACATTAGAATATTAAATTAGACAATGTGGAATAAGTAATACGCTTGATAAGAGAAATTGACCAATAACCAGGTCATCGCTTATGGGTGCAAAGAGGAATTTATAAAAGGACACTTAAGATTGAATTAGCCAAGCTAGTAGATAGTGAATAGTTGGCAACTGTCAGTGGATGTTTGATAAAAGAGAGTGTTCCCAATAACAATACTAAAAATGTCTGCATTATTGTAAGTAATTTAGTACAATGTTTTAGAATAAGTTGTCATAGTCTTGTAGTACGTAGTAATTAATAAATCCAATCATTTTATATAAGGGTAGTTGTTTCTTTGGTGTTCCCGGCGATAAGGACAAGAAGCTCCTTATCAGTCACAGCCCATAGGCGTAACAATATGGTTGTGAGGAAATTAGTAACTGTATTTCAGTCCCAACTCCACCTCCAAGATTAACAGGTAATGCATATACACATACATTAAAAAACTCAAGATGTCAATGACAAAGTCAAAGAAGTTCATCGATGTCATGAAAAGAATTGGTAGTTTTGCTTGGACAAAATTAACAAGCAATTACCAAGGGTAGCAAAATTTTGAGAAAACTGAATCCTAAAATGTTCAAGAAGCAACATCACGCAGTTCAAATCTAGATTCCTTGGGTGTTTTCTGCAGATATAGACTTTCGGTAATTTCTAAATCGTACTATTGCAGTGCACAAAGTTAGTGTTGTGGATTAACAAGAAAGAAACATAACTGGCTGCTTGAAAGAACACACCTAATCTTCCTTCTTCCCACTAAGAAACACTTTCCGCAACTTACAAGATCTATGTGCCCTTCAAAATTTTGAATTATTTTTTAAATACATCGCGATTAACTAACTAGTCAACTAAAAAAAGCATGTATTGTAGCATATCTCTAGAAATTTTTAAAAAATATTCGGCAGATTTGAAGCAGAATCTGTAGTATTTAATATTCTTTGAAAGATATTTTTAACATGGGGTTTATAACAGGGATATTACCTAAATCGAATAGTAGTTTTAGCGAGCAAGTAGTATTATTATGCATGCATAACATTTATATTGCAAGACTTCGACCTTAGTTAAGTCTATGACGAAATGTATTAGATATGTACATTGTACAGGTGAGATGACTGATTTGTTAGGGAGAACATCTGTAGTTAAACGTTGTTTTAGTCTTCTGTTCTTTGGTTGAAATCCCTTATCTTATTAAGGAAAAATTGAAATGTAATGCTATATTTGAGGACGTTCTAAAAGAACGATACCGGTTCTATATATTCATTAATTAAAAACAATTCTCGATGACTATTTATAACAAACCAACTTAATATACCATATGTATAAAAAAATTTTAGATAAAGGGTGGCTTTGTACTTCAATACGTCGGTCTCTGATGATTTTATGACAATTAAATGTCAGTTTTAATCAGATTTAATTTAATAATGGTGTTTACAGAAATACATAAGCGATTCATCGTTGAATCTTATTTTCGCAATGGAAATCTTGAAAATGGGGAATGGATTTACAGTACCCGCCCTTGTATGGTTGAATTTCGACAAAAGTTTCCTGATTTTGTGTTTCTGGAGGCCGACTTTTTTAATGTGGTACGAAATTGTGTGCGGTTATTTAGAGAAACAGGAAGCGTAACACGGAAGAGCGGAAGTGGAAGGCCAACAGTCCGTACAGAGGAGACCATTCAAAATGTTTAAGAGATTATGAAGGAAGCACCTACAACATCATTGCGCCGACTCGTACAATAAGTTCCTGTATCTGTAGGTACCTGTAGAACAATTTTGAGAAGAGACATTGGTCTATTTCCTTCCGGGTGATAATAACAGGCGCGTGTTGTATTGCCAATGGTTCACTCAACATTTATTGAATAACAATGACCTCTTGGATTTAACATTCTTTACAGATGAAGCATTTGATAACATGAAAAGGCGTGTAAATTTATGCTTGGATGAAAGCGGTGGACATTTTGAACATTTATTGTAATATGTACTTGAAAATAAACCCTCGATCCCCTCAATTTAAAAGCAGTTTCAAAGTGCGACATACGTTCTGACATACAACGCCACCCTTTATCTAAAATTTTTTTGTACATATGGTAGAAGTTTCGATTTATGTCCTTAGTAGATTCGGTTCTTGTTCATATTTCGCTTGTTATGAGTTCCGCTGGCATTGTAGGCTCAGTGAGTAGATTGCAGCAGTATTACTTCCAGACTTCTGCTATACGCTCTCTATTTTTGACTACGTTGCCATTCGAATTTTGTATACTTTGTGTATGTGGTTTAAATGTACGTGATAGATATTTAGCGTTTACATACAAGTCATGTCCTTCGTTACTAGTTACGTGATTTTCAATTCCATCATATATGCTGTTTATGTAATTATTTTTGTACCGCCTGCATAATTGTTTGATGTGCAGTTTTATATTTTTGAGCTTCAAGTTTATCTGTTGTATCGGTAAATTTGATTTGGCGACCTTTCTTCTTTCATATAGCCTCCTCCGTCTTCCCAGTGTTTCCGTTTGGGTCTTTTATTGTCTTGTATGTATCAAGAGATCCAAAAAAAGCTGATCCTCAGCGGGCTGTGGAATGAAAAGTCACGACAGATTGTTAAAATGATTTTTAATACATTTCAAAGAGCATTCATTATTGAATCTTACTTTCGGAACGGCTTTCAAGTTGACGGAGAACGAATCTATTCGATTCCTCCTTGTTTTGTTGAATTCCGAGAGAGGTATCCCAATGAAATTATTACATACAGAAAATTTTGTGCTTTGGTTAAGAATTTAGCCAGCAATTTTCGAGAAACTGGAAGTGTTGGAAGGAAAGAAGCATCTGGTAGGTCAAACAATATAGTATCTGCTTTAGTTGAAACTGTAAGACACCGAATTGATAAGGCTCCAAAAACACAAATTAGACATTTATGCCAGCAAGTTGATGATTTAAGTTACGGTACATGCCACAGAATATTGAAACAACCTTTGCATCTGCATCCTTACCGATTTATTTCCGTCCAGGAGCTTTTAGAACAGGATTATCCAAAAAGAGTTCAGTTTTGTCGTTGGTTTTTGGATAATCTCAATGATGAGCAGTTAAATTTAACATTTTTTACCGACGAAGGCTGGTTTTATCGTAATGGGTATGTTAATTCACAGAATATGCGGATTTGGAGTAGCGAAAATTCACACGTTACAATTAAAGCTCCCCTTCATCCACAGAAAATAGGAGTCTGGGTTGGAATGAGTCGTCGTAGGTTAGTTGGGCCAATATTTTTCGAAGGCTAACTGCAGCAAGGTACAGGAAAGAAGTATTGCAACCTTTCTTAAATGAACGTCACGATGATGGGATGGTTTTTTGCAACAGGATGGCGCAACAGCTCATGCAGCTGCAGGTACAATTAATTTTTTACGCGAATATTTTGATGACCGAATCATTAGTAGGAATACTGCAACACCCTGGCCCCCTCGATCTTGTGATATTACTGTTTTGGACTTTTTTCAATGGCCCTATTTGAAAATCACCAATTTTATAACTCCAGTTAATGATTTAAACGAACTGAAACTTAGAATTGAAGAAAACTGCCAAGAAATTAATAACTCATCTCAATTATTACAAAATGTTTTTGAAGGTATGAGAAGATGAGTTCAGAAATGCTTGGAGGAAGAAGGCTGACATTTTCAACATTTGTTGTGATCATTACATTAGTTCAGGTTTATTCATTCTTTTACTGTTGCCCAATAAAAGATTTCTGCTCCTAAAAATGATGTTTCATTATTATTTAATTCCAGCTAACACAACCTAACCTGAAATTGACATTACAAACATTCCTTTAGTCTAGGAGACGTGACATTTCATTCCACAGCCCGCTGGGATCTGCTTTTTTTGGATCTCTTGATATTTGTCAATGGTTTCGGAATCCATACTTTGGTTTCCTACCAGTGTTCATGGTAGAATCAATTTCAGTTAACTCCATGTCAGCTTAGGGCAGAATAAACTTAGGTAACTTCTTAAAAATGTATTTTTTCCTGTTTTTAAATGATTTTCCTATCGCGGATGTTTTGAAACACTATAAATATGAGCCACAAAAATTCACACTACTTAGGTTTAATTTTACTATCACACAATAAAATTTATGTAACATTTACGCTTCTCGACTTCTTGTGCGCAGTTAAACCCTGATTTCATAATGTAGCTTAACTTTTCGCGTGAAATCTGCGTTATTTAGTCTAATGTTCATAATGAAGCTTGTTTAAACCTTGCGCTGGTATTTGAGCTGCCGCAGATTATAAAAAACTTTCCTGGCAACTTCCCTGCCTCCCGAGATCAAATTAATTAAGACAATGAAGTTGGAAGTTCGAAAAATTCCGAAAGTTACATCATTAAAACGGCATTTCGAAATTTCGCACAAGTTGTCGTGCGAACTTTGAAGTGGCCATAACTTGTTCTTTGTTACTCGTCCTTGAAATTGTCAAGGATCAACAGGGTCGCTTTGTTTGACTAGGCATTGTTAAATGTTTGCCAGCGTTTCGTGGTGTACAA
>JABXWE010021406.1:0-29225 GCA_014611495.1 Limonius californicus | reverse complement strand
AGTATTTAGTTATTTACTTCGAATAGATTGGATTTATATGATGTTTATGTGTTGCTTAACTTGTATTGTAATCGTAGAATTGTGTTAAATGTGTTTTTATTAGGTATATGAATAATTTTAGTTTAATTAACAATAATTTGAAAAATGTAAAATTTGTGTAATTTTGAATATTGGCTTGTGGGATGTCTATTTATAGATATTTATTCAGGGATTCTGAATCTGGAATTAGTTTTTTGATAGGTTTAGGCATAAGCTTTCTATCCATAATTTTAAATTTATTTATTAACGCTTCACTAGTTTTTGTTTTGAAAATTCCGTTCTTCATTTTATTATGTTACCTGGATACGATTCGATTTTGTCAGATTTTCAGAGGTATCTGGCAGAAAATAATTTTTTTAGTACCTAAATGGCCATCGAAATGAATGCACGCATTTTTAATCAGCGCCCAAATTAAATTGTAATGCAAAGTTAATGTGATAACTCAAACTTCAAAAGTGCGGTTAAGTTACTTTGTTTACATAATGTCAAAAAGTTAATTGTACAACGTAAACAGAAGTTATGTGATTATAATTAAAGTGTTTTCTAATAATAAAGAGGTTACCTTATTTAAAGTAATCAAAGTGTGTTTTCTTTGGGAAAGTTAACTGAAAAGTAATGAGATTAAAAATAAGATGTTTGTTATTCATTCATTGAAAATAATAAAACTATAGTATGAAAAAGAACTTACCGTAATTAAATTGGAACATTTGAGTGTAATTAATACTGTGCTTCTGAGATTTATTCCACTAAACTTTAAATTTGCGTACTGGAAGCTGACATTGTGAAGTTCAACGAGTCCGGCTGATACAATGGAACTCTTCAACGTAGGAAATAAGAATGTACAGATCAGCAGTTTTCGGAGAATTGGTGCCTAAATTGCCGCAAACGGGACTGGATTTTCAAGATAAGTTCAAAAGTTATTTATGTACTGATGATATTTTATATGTTATATTTGATTCATATAAACCTATCTAAATTAGGGAAGCCACGTATTCACCTTAGCCTGAGAAATTAGAGTCAATTTATATGCTATTGTATGTCAATTTAGATTTATTAATTTTGAAAGAATTCAAAATTTGGCGCCCAACGAAGTTATATAATAATAATTATTATTTATAAGTAAAATTCATAGCATATATTTTTGGTCGCTGCCAACGTGGGGCGATTTCATCAATTATAATTTATTATTAATTTAATTAAGAAAAATACATAGCAATATAATTATATATTTATAACCGCAGGTACTATGGTTTATTCAGTTTGCCGTTTTGCATGGCTCTTAACAGTGGAAAATACCACGAAAAAGAAACCGTTTTTTTTAATTATCGTATAAAAAACGATATGAAATAATTTTTTATCATAAAAAAGGCGCTTCCAGTCGTGAAAAAGCTACGAAAATGCAGTACAATCAATCCACAGTTATTAGAGTGATTAAAAATACTCTAGAGATGGGAAACATTGAAGTTAACCCTGCAGTTGCCGTACAAAAAAGAACACCAGTGTGAGACGACAATGTATTGCAGAGGATGAGCCTGGCAGACATACGTCTTAATTCGACAGATTTAGCCAAAACATGGCCCGAAGCTACTGGTGTAGTGTATGCACTTCTACTGTAAGGCGGAGACTTGTTAAATCTGGACTGAGGGGTTTGTAACGTTAAGAACAAAAAAATACTAACTAGGAACAATATAGGCGTCAAGGATAGGGATCGACCAGCTACAATCGAAGAAGGGAGGGTAGATAAACCCAAGCGCCACCTGTTTTAAATTATCCTTCGCACTTGAAGATAACACGATGTAAAACAGGAACCTTCCTGGAGTTCGAACTTACTTTACAACAATACACAATAAAACACAACAACATTAAGTCACCAAACTTTAGTTTCCATCCAATAATAATAATCACGCCGAACACAACCCAACATAAATTAACGCAAACATATATACAAATAAAACATATTTTATGGTTAACAGTACACAATACGACGGATAATGCACTCCAAAATTAGATTAAAACAAAAGTAGGGAATGCAATTATGCGAAACTACTTATGAATACAAAAGAATTACTTAAGCTTCAACCCACAAATACAAATCGCGACCAAACCTGCCAAGTATTCAAAGTTTGTCGAGGCCTCACGAACCAAATACCCATATTAAAAATACCTAAATTATGGTATTACGTACCGATTCACTGGTTAACCAAAATCAACACTTTTCGCAATATTCCCGCTAATTGTTGAGTTGAGAATTTGACAAACACAAACAAAATTTCGTTATATTACATATAAACCAACAACAAAATTTAACTTTAATTGAAACTGAAATCACAGTAATTATAAAATTTAATTATCCAACCGTAAATTTACAGATAAAAATATTGTTGACGACGACCCCTTTCTGGTTGAAATTACAGTTTGTCGAATATCCTTCGTACAACCAAGAATTTATTTAAGAATTAAATATAATCGAGACGGACGCACCTGTAATGCGTATCAACGCCGCTGATAGTTCGAACTGCGATGCATCAGTTGCATTCTGCATGCGGAAGATAAACTCCAAACGCGTCGAAATATCTCCAGGGTCTCCTTTATTTTAATTGACAATAGATAACTTCGGTCGTATCCCATTCGCCTAAATAAATTCAAATGACTTAGAAATAAAACAATAGGATTTGGATGTTTCCATGGTTACCAGAAGATGTAGAACTGGCGAAAAGAACTTTCTCAGAGTTTAGCACACCGAGGAATTCGTATCCCTACTATCGATATCTAAAATTCCACAATTGCGCTCTTGAAAATTAAATTGGGAAACTGCACAAGCCTTAGAACGACTGCTAAAAAAATCCAACAATACGTGCACTTTCCATGAGAACTCAAAAATAATGAATGCTACACAGAAATATCATATAGCCATTTCCTACACCGGAAATATACGAATGGATAAATCGCAATTCAAACAACGCCAAAATCGAGTTAACCAAAAGCATAAAGTATACAGTTAAAAGTGATCTCTTGAAAATTAAATATAAACCAACTAGGCGTAAGGAGTCGCACGTTACAGGTTGCAAAGCCCGGAAGAAACCCCTCCTATCAGAAAAGCGAAAGCTACACCGTTTGAGCAAAGGATTATCGCCATTGGGCCCCAGAATAATGGCAGAAGGTATTATTTAGTCATGAATCTACCTTTAACATTAACAGTCATGCTGGGAACATATGTTAGAAGATTTCGTGGAGAAGAATTTTCAAGTGTTCTGCCTACAATTAAACCTGCAAACTACCAATCCAACCTCTGTAATGATATGGGGTTGCATGTCTGCTGAAGGTGTTGGTAGACTGTAAGTTATATCTGGCATGATGAATGCAACCACATACATTGCTGTCATATAGGAGAAGATGCTGCCTAGTGGAAAAGAGTTATTTCCTAACAAAACCTTTATCTTTCAATATGATAAACCTCCGTGCCACAGAGCAAAGATTGTTAAATATTAGATATTGATCAATAATGTTAAAAGAATAGGCTGGCCAGCACAATCCCCGAATCTAAATCTTATAGAAAACTTATGACAGAGAATTTCTAACATTATTTCAAGAAAAAGTCCACAAAAAAGTGAAATTAATTGAATCCCTAATTGATGCTTGGTATCGCTGCATTACGAAGGTATGACAAAAACTGGTGAATTCTATGAAAAAAAAGTGTGAATTAGTTATTAAAAACAAAGGATGGTCTATTAAGTACTAAAATAGTAGAATTAATTAGTGCGTATTGTAATAAACGTTTAGGGGTGACTACATTATTATATATAATGTACAATTTTTTTGTTTTCAAAAGTAATTGATATGTCAAATTGTTTCCTTTTTTAATGGATCAACATTTGGGCTATTATTATTACTGGTATTGTGTTTAAGAACCTGTATTATAATTGTAGTGATGAAAAGAAAAATTTTCGAAAAAATGGGTTTGAATTTCAATTTATCATAATTGTGCGACTGATGCAGAACTTTTTCACACCACTGTAGATATATTCGTTGTGGTTAGGGATCTTGCAATGATTATGTCTAACTAGCTACCTCGCCAGTGTTCAGGTGGCCTTGCTGGAAGTCTTTGCCCGTGTAGTGCTTCATTCATGCATATCTTTGCTATGTCTTCTGTTTTTTACGTTTCTTTCATATTGTCATTTCTAACGCTGTCGTATAATGTTCTCCCTCTATTGTTCCCAATATCCTCATTTCATTTGATCTTAATATGTTTTTGATCTTCAAATATCGGCTCTAATTTTAATAACATATGTCATTAATGGTCGTACATGTACATTATATATTCTGCTTTTAGTCATACAGTTATGGCTTTGTTTTACCATATTACATCCTGTATACCGCACGAAATAGATGTCCATTTGTTAGTTTGATTTAAGACCTCCACACACCCTTATGTTTAAATTTTCATGTATGGTAATTGCATTACATGCTGGCTAAGTGTATCATAAATTAGTAGCGTAGATCCTAGAGATTCTCTGGATGTAATAAGAATTTTTGTTTTATATATACACACACCCAAACTTATATGGAATTACCCAGTATTTCCGATTTTGTTATGTACTACTGCAATTTTGTTAATGGAAAATGAAAGGCACTTTATACTAAACCAGTTTAATTACTAACAATAAAAAAAAATGTAACAAATGCTTGAAATTAACAAAAACGCACGTAATATGTAAAAATTAAAAATTTAATTGGTTGATTAAAGAAAAATAAAAAATTGTTTTTCACATGATGTTGTCACATCTAGCCCTAGCACAATCTTCAATCCGACGGAGAATTCTTCTAATCAAATTGTCAACTTTTTGTTGCGGTAAGTTTGCCCATTACTCTACAGCGGCTTGGATGAGCTGATCCACATTTCCTCGATTATCCTTTCGAGCTCTAATCCTTCTTTTAATGAAGTCCCACACATGCTCAATGGGATTAATATCAGGTGAGCAGGCAGGCCATCTCAGAACAGTGACATCTTCTGTTTCCAGAAAGTCTGTCGCAATTGTGCTGGTATGTGGAGGGGCAATATCATGCATGACAATGAAAATATTTCTCATTGTACCTCTCCACAGTCTAACTATGGATTCTAGCACCAAATCGACATACCGGCGACCCGTTAAACTTCGCTATAAGGGACGCAAAGAAGTTTTTCTCCCATTACAGTTCCTCCTTTATATCTTGGAACAGATCTGGCAGTTTACAGTCTAGCTTATCTGCCTCGACCTATTAAAACCCGAATTCGACTTGTTATCTGATCTCAGACCAATTCTGGTTTTATCTGAAAAAAGGATAATTTTCCCAATCTCCAATTGTCCAGTTCTGGTGTTCCAGACACCAATTTAGCCGATCAATTTTGTTCTGCCTGGATAACTCGGGAAACCTTAACTGTCTCCTGCTAAATATATTTCGGGCACGAAGTCTCTTTCGTATTGTTTCAACTGAAATACTAACACCTGTAGCCTGCAAAAGTTGGCTTTGAAGCTCCGTATGAGAACATGTTGGATTTCTTCTAGCTAGTTGGATTAAAAGCCGGTCTGGTGGATCACTAGTTACTCTGTGACGACGTTGTCTGACCCGCATTTTTGAAACAACGCCCTGTGAGGCGCCCACCGTTGCTGCGATTTGCCTCTGTGACATTCCCTGCTCAACACGAGCAACAATTCTTCCCTCCTGAACATCTGATAAACCTCCGTAGGGCGTATTACCTTTTCGAACACAAAGTTAAATTTACTCTGACACTTCGATGTTACAACTGGACACCAATAACAAACTTTTTCAATATGCACGCGATGAACTTATATCAATTAGTTATCTTATTTCCAACAAAAACCTTTAGCTCTTATCTGCATAACAAGTTTTCATAAATTTCGTATTATTTGTAAGAAATACTAGGTGATTCCATATAAATGTGGTTGTGTGTATTTGTTTCCATGTTGTATTATTCGGCGTTTTGCTTAAATTTGGACAGTAATTTCTGCAGGTTGTTTTCTGTTTCAATCAATAGCATAACGTCGTCAGCGTAAGCTACTATTTTAATATCTTCAGAGCTCGTATTTTCTTGACGATCTCCAATTATTTTGGCCTTTATACGATTGAACAATAATGGCTGTATCCCCAACGGATCCTATGTTTTACCGGTGGGTCATGTGTAAATTCCTTCAATATTTGTCGAATTTTCCTTATTAAATTCGTTTACTATTTGTATTATGTTAGTTGGTACCCCCTCTGCATTCAAAATATTTATTACTTCTTTTAACTGTACTCTGTCGACTGCCTTAGTTATACCTATAAAACCAACATACAAATATTTATTATTTTCTAGTGTTCTTTATTGTAACTGCCAGATTATGAACATTATCTGTTCTGTTTGAAGCCTTGTTGTTCTTCACTGACGGTTATACTTATTTCTTCGCTTATTATACTTGCGAACAGTTTGGATACAGGGCTAAAGAAAGTTATCCTCTGTAATTTAAGGCTCTACCTTGCGTTTTTTACCATATAGGCACATTGCTGCATTCCTTTCCCTGTTTTGGAATCATCATGTCTGCTGTGCTTACTAAAATCATGGTGATATCCTGTCTTAGACAACCTACATGGCATTCAAATAACATGTGTTTCAAGCATTTCCTAGTTTTGGTTGGCTGTAAAAAATAAGTAAGATGTCCAGATGTTTGTTCTCGCCAGCATTTTCTGATAAACGTTACCTGTCAAATTTGTTACGATAATGGTTTGAATATTACATTTATTTTACTAAACAATACAATTATTCTGCAAAAAGCAATGGGCATATACGAGCCCTGTCTCAGTGAAGTTGGCCCAACCCGTCAAAATACGAAATTGTTGAATTTATGTCAAGACAAAGCAAACAGTTTAGATTTTTTATATTTCTAGGTGTTATTTTATTATTTTAAAAACAGTTTTAGACATATTCAGCTTTAAGTACTCCGTTGAATACAATAATTTACTAAAAAAACAAACACTGAATCGAAAACAGCTTAATGTTGGTTGCTCTTTTCCAACTCACGTAGGCCGATAACAAACGAAACACAAACAAACAATAATATTTGACGTTTCAATAATTGTAAACAAGCCGATAGTGATATTGTAGAACACATTTGTTGTTGTGGCAATTAAAAATGTCCCGTGGTAAAGCCGTTTCTGACGACATAAGGAAAGTGATAATTCACATGCATTCTAAAGGAAAATATGCTGCTCAAATTGGAGACACGGTTAATTTATCACGATATACAGTGCGAAATATTATTAAACTCTACAAAACTAGTGGATTAGGGACCCAAAAACAAAGAGGTGGGAGTCGACCAAAGTATTCTAATACAAATTTACGGGCTCTGAGACAGATTATTGTGCAGAATCGTCGGGATACTTATGGAGAATTGACAGTTTTATGGAATCAGGCAACAGGTAAAAGTTTTTCCAGAGCAACGTGTCACAGGGCTGCCCGAAAACTAGGGTTTAAAACTTATAAGTTCAAATTGCTTCCGATTTACATCAATTTTTAATTTTAAGATTCATAGGCAAAGGAGAAGCCTTTACTAACAAAAAGGCAGAAGAAAAACAGACTTCTGTGGGCAAAGGAGCACAGAGCTTGGTCTCAAGATCAATGGAACTCGATAATATGGAGTGACGAATCTAGGTTTGAAATTTGCGTTGGTGATACTCGAAGCCGAGTCCTAAGAACGAAAGAAGAGGTTTATCACACAGACTGTCTCAAGAGGGGTCGGCACGTTACACTTTGTAGATGGAATTATGAACGCGAATAAATACATAAACGTTCTTCAAAACAATTTGAAACCGCAAATTGAAGAAATGCGTTCAAACGATATTGAATGTATCTTTCAACAAGATGGTGCCGCTTGTCATACGGCTAAAAAAGTTAAAGATTGGATGTTAGAAAACAATATTTGTTTGTTAAAATGGCCATCTAGCAGTCCCGATCTTTCTCCAATCGAAACTTTGTGGCACATTATGAAAAGAAAGCTCCGATCAG
The DNA here is from genome assembly GCA_014611495.1 of Limonius californicus. Classification (NCBI taxonomy): domain Eukaryota; kingdom Metazoa; phylum Arthropoda; class Insecta; order Coleoptera; family Elateridae; genus Limonius; species Limonius californicus. The sequence continues at coordinate 21,148 of JABXWE010021406.1, read as the reverse complement.
AACGCATAAGAACTATTCTCGAGTTGCGTGCCCGTCTCCAAGAAATATGGAATAATTTTACACCAAATGATTGTCAAAGATTAATTAATACTATGTCCAAACGTATCGAAGCGGTAGTAAGTCGAAAAGGCGATGTAACGCAGTGGTAGTTTTACTTAATTTTCGTTCATTTTTCAGTTACCGACAATAATAAGAGTTTTTTAACATTTGTTTTTCATTAATACCTATAATATAGTTTGATTGTGTAAAAAATGAATAAATGTTTTCAATATGATTAAAAAAATGGTTTATTTTAATAAATTATTCAATTTTCCTAAAAGAAATATGTTTTTTGTTAATTGGGCCAATTTCACTGAGACAGGGCTCGTACAGTGCACGCCGCGCCGTTTATTGGAACCCTGGATAATGTTATCATGCCCGTAATGTTTCCGCTTTCGCGACTAACAAGTCGGACGTATAAGACTGTCTGGGAAAAACATCGTTTATAGTAACCATAGCTTCGGTATATGTTACCAATTTTTGAAATGAATTTATTGTTTTCATGCACAAGCACTAACAACCATTAGAGACCTCATTTTTCGTAAGTTTACAACTTGCAAGTTGGCTGGCAGCAGCTAACTCACTTGGTTGACGTAAAAAAAGAGACGCGATCTTAACTTAAAAGAAAAAATTAACAATGTAGAACAGATGATAAATTGCCGAAAATAAGCTAGATGATTAAAAATTTAGCAACCAGTTTCGATGTAAAATTAAAAATAAACTACTTGAAGTAGAAGACATTTCGAAGAAAAATGGCAATTTAAATATTAAAAGAAATAGCTGTAGGAAAAAACTAGCGAAGAAACGAAAAAGGGAAAGAACATTTTGATGCGACGGAAAGATTTTCTAATCTTTAATTATTATCAAGCGGTTATTGGTATCAAAAACACTCAGTCTCGATGTAATCACATTAAGTGGCGTGCCCTGTATTATGGAAATTCTTTTTTGTTGTAAATTGTAGATTATTACGTTTATATAGAGGAATTGACCAAAAGAATAACCACAGCCAAACAGCAAATCTGCGCCATGCCCTTATTCACGATTCCAATGATCTATAGTAGCACTCTGGTAAGTAACCTGGTCTCTAAGCATACTTATGAAAGTTTACTATGTTGTGTTTTGTGACACTAAACTTCAATTCTGCTAAAACCGTTCACCTATCTTCAACCCCAAAAATCGGGTGACTATCACTTTAAAAATTTTAAATGCCATGGGTAGCAAAATACATACCATTTGAAAGCTCGCTGAACTTGTTTTCTAGCAGTGTTTTTATTTTTGGATTTAGTTTCTCGCGGAATACAGTTCAAAGTTTCAAGGCAGTAAATGTTCGAATTGAACATCACCAGCGTCCATACACTAATAAAGGTTGTGCTCAAAATGTCTTCGCACATTCTGAAGCATTTGTGGACTGATAAGTCAGTATTTTTGATCATGTGTAGTCGCAAATCTTGTAAAGAATCAGGTAGGGTTGCGTAAACATTTCTCCTTAAATGAATTCAGAAGAAGAAAGCTAGCGGAGATAAATCTGGCGACCTTGCGGGCCATTCAATCGCGCCTTTGCTTCCAATCCATTGAAGCGGAAGCCTTCGATCCAAATATTGTCTATTGGTATATAAACGTTGAGCTCTGTTTTGTGGGAATATCAAATGATCGAAGTAATAATCATTACTCTTCGTAATATTAGTTTACATTGAATCAATTTGGTTTTGCAATAATGCCAAGCATATATGTCCGCTCAAATTACCAGGCAAGAAAAAAGGACCAACTGGAGCATAATAAAAAATGCCAGCCCAAACATTTAATTCATCGGGTTGTTGAGTATGTGTTTCGTGTAATAACGAAATTTGGATTATTTATCGCCCGTTAGTTTCATCAAATTGCTAATCGCGGTCAAAGTCATCTTCATTAAGTTTCTTATACTGGTTTGATTACTACCCGTTATAATAGCCATTGTGTGCGGTGGGAGATAGCTCAGTTGGTAGAGCACTCGCTTTCTGAGTAAAACGTCGATTCCGGCTTGGGTCCGAAACCTAAGCATTACTATGCAGATTTATACAAATTTGGTCTGCAACCCACCACACACAATTTCCCAATCCGGCTTGCAACCGTGGGATCTTAATGCTGAAAACCTTCTCCGGAAATTCCGTCGTTCGGATTCGACGTTAGACCGTAGGTCCCCCGTGTTTCTACCTTAGCTTTGAGGAGCAACACGTGGCAGAGCAGAAGCGTATGCCCAGCAGTTGAACAAAAAGGCTGTCAATGATGATGATGAATAATAGCCACTTGCCTTGTACTCAACGTAGGATCGGCAACATGGCCCAGACCCGCAGCTTCCAACGCTATGTTTCTTACCGGATTTTCAGCATTTCGCTTCTTATTTGCAACAGACCCGGTCTCCCGAAATTGTTCCACTAACTCCAAGACAAGCTTGCGATTCAACTGCTTATCTGCATGTTGCTGATTGAATGATTAGGCGCTTCTACTGGCACATTCGTTACTTCCGAATAAAAACTCAGATATTTCAACTCTTTCTGAAATCGAATTAACTACTATTTTAAATGTTCAAAAAAAACAACGACAACTATGAAATACGGCATGACGCAGGTCAACCAATGCCGTCTAAGCACTACATAAATGCTTCAGACTATATACCATCCTGAAACTTTGGACTATATTTCCGCGGGAATTAATACTTAGAATCGAAAGACACTCCTGTAGAGAAAATTTATCGAGGTTTCAAATGGTATGTATTTTGCTACGCCTTTATAAATTATAGGATAAAAGTCCCCACAATTTATGGGTTGGCCATTTTCAGGTGTTTTTCGAAGGATTAAGTTTTAGTGTCACAAAATACGCCTGTATCTCTTTCGGTGGACCACCCTGTATATAACTATTTTACGTTCAATAAATTTTGTCTTTTAAATTTATTAAATGATTTCTTCTGGTAAGCATTTATACCGTATTGTAGTATTCTTGATTTAATGTTTTTCATAAACCTACACAGCCAGAAATTATTTCTTTATGTTAACATAATATCTCAAAGTAAATAATCATTTTTCGTGAAGATTTCCAGGAACTCGTACATAGATAAACAGAAGACTGTTTTCGCACTCTTAAAACATATTCCCAGGATTTCCATTTACATTCGTTGTCGCGAATACAAAAGACATTATTTAAGTGTATATAAATGCAGTTTGTTTTTGAAACTAAATGAAAATTTTAAGCATTATTTTGTTCATTGATTCACCTTACTTCATGGCAATCCATGATAATTATTAAGAAGAAACAATTTTATTAATAATTATTCAGGTATTATTGGCATTTTTGCTGCTTTATTCGCATTTTGCAATGTTAAATTACGTTCTCTCCCAGATTTTGGAAGAACGAAAGCCACAAACACTACAGTTGATTTTAAAAATCTTTATTTCGATGGCGTTATGGTTTTAACTTGAGCTTCAACAGATAAATTATTTCCCTGATTTGAGAATAGATTTAAATGGCTAGCATGCTTTGTAAAATTACATTTTTGTATTTCAAATCTGCCATAGAAAGACCCATAACTTCAAAAATGATTTTTTACAAACACTTGTGAACATCTGATATAAATAAACTTACCATATCCACATGAGCAAAGCTTACTGGAACACTTTCACTTACCTGAAACAAAAAACATACTTATTAGTGGTTTGGAACGACCATCTACATTAACCAAGTTTATTTTAATATTTTCAATTTTCTATTATGCTATTTCTTAGACACTTTAATGTATACATTTTATGAAATTGCATATTCTGCCAACGAATGGCGTTCCATTCCAATTTGCATATTTTACTATATTCGAGTGCATATTGCCATTATTCATATATTACGGTATATTGCATTTTAATGATTTAGAATTCTCAGCAACGAACGTGAAACTAACAGAATTTGTCTTAAGGGGGTAACACCGCATCGCATACGCTTTCGTAAAGATAATTTTTCTTGCTTAATATTGCACAGGACGAAAATTTTTTAACACCATGTATTTATTACTGTTTATTGCAGGTATCTATAAGCAAGTATATTTAAAAATGTCAGGGTGGTGGATAAACATTTGTCAAATGTAGACCATGTTTTATTTTTGCTTACTAATTGCAATAATAGTTTAAAAAACCTCTTGTGGGCACCTGGACCAATACATATATAGTCAGCACATACTATGAAAGATATTTAAGACCAATTAACAGAAAAAAATCGATATAATTCACAATTAAGTTAAATTCTAAGTATGCGTTGAATAACTTACAGACGCGTTTCTGAAAATTACTCTTCGAATGGACAAATGTTTCACTCCAACAGCGATAAAAACTACCCTGTACATAAACTAAAATTACAATAAACTAATTCAACAGGCTATTACCCGCATTTACTATATTTAAAACTACATATATTTTGATTTCTTTGATAATTAATTTTAAAGTACTAAAATAAACGATTAAGGACAGGGGCGGCTCAGTGGTAAGAGAGGGAGGCTTTGGATGTAATAGTCCAAACGCTTCCCGGTTCGAATCACTCCAGGGACAAACAATTTTTCTAATTCCCTGGTTAGTCGGTACTATGTCTCGGTCTCCATCTGCCATGGGGGATCAAATCAATGGCACTCCTCGTGTTATGGTCTCACTAGAGAAGTAACAGGACTCCATACGCATACACCTTACATCGGGTAGGTTAGGTAATGTTACGCACAGTAACCCGCAGAGTGGGCCCTTCTTGTGCATAGCACAAAGTAGCGTAGCCTTACCTTACACCAAAGTGATGTGCCTACAAGCCCTGTGAAAGCTTCATAATAATAAAAATAAAATAAACGATTATTTTATTAATCCAAATTGATTTTAATTGAAACTCGCTAGCTTAATTAAGTTAGGCAACATTCGTGTCAGCGTTTATTCACATTTTACCAAGGCGTGCAATGTTGTAAAAGTGCCTTAATATAAAAAGAAGTAATGGCGACAGTGTTTTGGGATTCTGAGGGAGTTCTTCTTGTTGATTATTTACCACACAATAACGGAAGACTTTCACGCAGGACACATACCAAAAGTTCGTGGGGATATAAACCAGAAAAGGTGTTCCAGCAAGACAACGCTCCTGCTCACAAGAGCTGCGTTTCTACGACGGCAATCAACAATGCTGAATTATAAATTTTAGAACAATCTTCATATTCGCCAGATCTGCCCTCCAGTGCCGTCCACCTGTTCCCTAAATTAATAGAACATTATATGAATGAGCGGTTTGCAGTGCAGGGCAAATAATTGTTTTCTAAAGGCATTCAAGTTCCGCACCATCTTTATACTAAGGATGTTAACTTTTTATGGGATTACGTTGAAAATAAAGTTGTTTCAAATGTTTGTCATTTACTTCTATATCAGGGAAAATAAATGATGAACCATCCTAGTATACTGTTCCAAGTAACTTGGCATTTAGTAGTGTTTTAACTGTATTAACCCTGGGTTTTGTCCACATTTTGTATATTTTCCCAAAATTGTGAAACACAGAGACCTTTATACTTACATTTTTATTGCGTTCATAGCAAGTTACTTAAACACTATTAAGAATATTGTAGTATGTTGTGCAGGGCTGCTGTTAACTTGCCTTTTCTGCATATTTCCGCATTTCGCTTAATTCTAATAGCAACCACCATGATGTCTTGATATAAACCTAATGGTTTCATATCCTTAATCCCTCCGATTTAATATTTCTGTACACAATCAGCAAATACCACTTTCAAACCAAGCCCGATACCTGGCTGTCACCTTTTAACGTACATATGCCCTGAGCCTCAATGCTAGAAAACCCCTGGCAAAAGTGTGCTACCGTTCCAACCTGCTTCGACTTGTCCAAGGGGGTCTCCAAAGTTGCGATTCCTGAACCCTTCTTCACACATATAACATTTTTGTACTTTACCGCATTAATTACCGAGCTCTCCTCTATAGGCCACTATCAAACCTCATCTCCTTCATCAAATCGCAGCATGCGAAAGGCAAATCCTCTATCGCATTTTTCGTCTTCACCGAGAACATTCCAGTATCCAAGTTTTTATCGCCACCCAAACCATTCCAGTCGATAACCGTCTTCTGGAACTCCAACAGAAGTACATCTCACGAATCCTCCTCCAAGGCATTCTTATCGTCATAAAAACCTTCCAACCGTCTCTTCACCGGTGTAAATCCCGTCCCTAGAAAACCCTGGAGGAAGCTCAACCACCGCCCGAGTACCATCCTTACCTTCCTACAACCACACAGCCAGACAACTTCATTACCGTAGTGCAAGCCTCCACTAACACTACGCTGAAAATTCTAATTTCAGATACCCCGTAACATCAGACTGAGAAGCAATGGATCTTACCACACCAAGAACCAAGAACGAGCAATCGCCAACCAGCCACCCAGCAGTAATCCACCGCAAGTTGCCAAAACAACCCCATGATTCCCGTCCCTCCCCGCTTAACACGGATCAGCGCATGTGCATGTATGACAAACCTCTAGTACGTTCCCCAAACACATGATTTGGATTGTTGAGAACACTTTTTGGGAGATGTTTGAATTATTATTATAGTTCTTAATATTGCAAAAAATAGACAAACGTCTAATTTGAAATTAATTAGTAGCCGACCCTGATGTTTTCTTTAAAATAGTCACTTGTAGGTACAGTTTCCTTTAAGTCATATAGTTCTTGCCTCACTGAAGGGCGTGTCTGTTAATCCCTAGTTAACATTTAACGAAGTTGTAAATACTTATTTAGACTTTCCGATAATAATAAAATTAAAAATACAACACAGAATTATAATTACATAAAAAATAAAAAATACTGTTTTTCTGGCGTAACTACTTTACACTTTTTTTTCTCATTCATTTCTATTACCGCTCCCCCTCTGGGAACCGCTTTCGCATTACTTCAGGGGGGTGCGGGCATCCATTACATACTAAACATTCATGCAACATGCACCCTAAACTTAACTAAGCGAAATGCGATCGCCCCAGTCAGGATTCGTTACCTCGACCGATCGGACCAAATTTCGCGTGACCTCAACTGGCAGTGCGTGTCCGCACTACTCCACCGAGGCCCCCAAATCTACTTTACACTGACTGGAATTGTCTGGCCAACTTTACTGTACAATATCATGGGAGTCGTACCAAGCTTCGCCTAAATAACATTTAATTCTATATTCTTGGCGATACGTTCTAATGTTTCGAAGATACTCACGGCGTCATGCTTGTAATCTGTTTGATTCCAAAATAACTTGACTCTTGTTTATAGTTTTATGTTTAAATGTACTTTAGGAATACTTTATTGCTGTATAATCTTCATTCAATTTTTGATATAACAATTTTAAGGTAAGGAAGCAGTTTTCCCGGTACAATTGAAATATTTTGCGTTGAATTAAGTGTTCGCTATCAGTCCACGGTGTCCACATTTTTAAAGAAGTTCATCGATAACTGTTTTGCGCTGTTTGCTTCTTATGTTTATAAATTATGTCATTAAGGCAGATAATAAGGCAATTATCTAATCTATTTTTTGAAAAGTAACTTATTACTGATGCAAGCTGCTTAATAAAGCTAATATTAATACATAGTTTCCTAGGTTAAATCAGTAATAATAGTTCAACTAAACATGGTAATGTTAAATAATCAATTAAAACAGAATTTAAGCTTCTTGTTTGAGTCACAACCCCTAGGTAATCTCAGCCTCTTCGTAATATGTAGATTTACCGGAATGCCAACGGTGCTTTAAGCAGAGTGACAAGTAGCTTGTAAATCCTTGTTCTACCAGTACCTTTTTAAAGAGAATATCGATATAATCTAATGTAGGCTGTAGGTACTTGTTATACGCATTCATAAACACATGGGATTGATTAGATTTTCGTTAAGCGAGAAAAATTATTCTACGGAATCCTACGTGCGGAGATGCGGTTTAAAGCCGAAATTGTTTAATAATTCATGTTCTTCCGAAAAATACAGAAAAAAGATCATAATATTACCAATCCATACAATAGAGTGGCTAACCCATTTATGGTTTTACTACTGTGTATTCAATCACGTCGCACAAAAATAGTGTGTCACGTTGTCTGCTGAATTGTATAATTGCGTCTCCCTTTGAATTTTTTGTGCTTTCTCTCGAAATTTTTTCAGCACAGTACCATTACCGTCTAGGTTCCAAGACCGATTGAAGATGGTTAAATCGCGGTACACAAATATTAGCTAAGTATATGGAATATTAGTAATGGCGTCCTGCGACATAACGGTGACAAAGCGTGCTGAGATAGTGATAAATGGTGAAATATTATGTACCCGTTTAAAGTGTTGTTAATTAACTTAACTAAGCTAACTAATAAACGATGTCAGCAAACATTCAGCTGTGACTTTGATTTATGAAATTAGCACTCCAATTTGTGCCAAATCCTCATCATTATTCACGGGCAAACAACAACTACAGCGGAGCTGTAACTTTTTTTAACCCTTAGCACAATTTTTTTCGTATACCTTTAATAGAAGTGAAAAAGCGCCTTCGTCGCTTTCCAGATTTTTAATCTTCGTATCCCGGCTGTAATGAAACGAATCCTCAAAGTAAATTGTGTCACATCTGTCAGTCATTCGCTCCCCTTCGTTTCTTACACCAATCTTTGAAGCTTCGTGGTATCTCAGCCCTGTCTGTCTTGTGACAATCACTAAATCCTACAGGGATTTGAAGGGACCATCATTTTTTATCTTTCTAGCTAATATTGTTAGAGGGATTCTCCTAGGTATCACTAGTGGAAAAATCTGCTAGAGAATAATTAAACAATTATATAAGTTGATTTTATTTAAAATAATCATACTGTTTCTGCATATTCGTGTGAACTTACAAATCATATCTAATGTAATGAATTGTTTTAAGGAAAACAACTAATTTAATCAATATGAGATGGTTTTGTGTTCTTGAAACAATAAACAATGATTCCAGACGAAAAGATCTATCGCTGAACAATTTTTCCCCCATTTTGATATATGTACATAAATATAAAGTTGCACTCTTTTAGTGCAAAAAGGGCACAAGTGAATTTTGAGTTTAGTAGTGCTGGGCGTGGGGGAATAGTATAATTTACTAACGTAAAAGGTGATAAAATTTTGTGCAAAACGGTATCAAATCACTTTTATCTGTTGCGTACGAACATCAAGTAGGTAGTTAGGAAGTTGGTTATCCGCCATTGTAACTAAATGAAGCTCGGTATGTTAATATTATTTTAATTTAAAATCTTAATGGTTAAACCAGCTTTGCATGACATTGGAATGAACCCCCTCTTCATACCATTCTCCAGAAACCGCTACATTGAAGCAGGGGCGAAGGGGGGGGATACGAGCAAGGGACGAAATAATGTTTTGGGAAGGAAAAGGATAGAAGAAGTACAAAAAGGGGGAACGGTAAGAAAACAGGAACAGAAGAAGAAGAAGAAATTGAGGAAGGGCAGAAAACAGGACGAGGAAATAAAGAGAAATAGCAAAGTGGTTGAAGGAGGGAAAAGGAGCAAATAGGAGCGACAAAAAGAGGAGAGGAATAGAGCAATAGCAATTAAAAGAAATGGAGGGAAGAAATAAAGAAGGAGATAAGAGCGAGAAAGAGATTAGAAAAGAAAAAAAAAGAGTTTGAAGAAAGGAATGTGGGGCGATAGAAAACTCGGGTGAAGGAAGGAAAGGAAGAGCAATTGTATTTTATAACAGCGCGTGTCGGTATGACCAACGGGTGCAAACGTTTTTCTTCTCTTTGAAGAGGGCTATTTGCACTGGTAGTTTTGCATCAGAACCTTTCGATGACTCGACGGACATGAGTCGGTAACATGGTAGTGCGCATTTCCTCCCATGCCGAAGCACTGCACTACGCTTTGTGCCAAGAAAGTATCCGTATTGAACTCGCAAATGATACTAAGCAGGGGAAAACATCGTCACCATGTTTATTTTGTTCACATTGTAAAATTTCTACCTATCTTTCTCATACATAAAATTAACCGGCCGCTTTTAGCGCCGCCTCGGCAACAGGCGTAACGTTGGTAATTGTATATCCTTCAATTTCGAGTTCTCAACGGTAGTGTTTGTAATTGGCTGGCCGGATTGGGTCGGTTGCACAATATCTCATACACCCATGGGCCTTCAGCGTACCTACAGAAGCGGACAGCAATCAATCACGGCTCTGGAAGACCTTCGGAAAATACAAAACGCGAAAATACAGGCAAAACCTCGTTCAGCTGCGGCTGAACATCAGAGTAATTGTAATTTTCGTTTTTTGAGCACGGCGTTCGAAGACGAACTCGTCGATTCCTTCAGCACTTTAGCATATGGTGTCCTCACTTCTGCGAGTCGTGTCCAAGAGCGTACGAACCTCGTTGCCATAGCGACTGCATGGCAAGTATTGTAGCGCAACTTTTCAGCCCGAGTGGTAGCCTGTCATATAGTGGTTCAACATTTTTTTGCGGTTAATTGGATCCAAAAAGTTTCGGACCGAAATCGCACCACCTTATATAATTCGGAAAGCCGTATCTAGTTCCCCCAAACCCTTCTCGATAGGTTCCGGAGTTACAGCCATTTATAGACAATCCTTTCAAAGGCTCTGGTGGAGGATTGCATAACCCGATTGCGACAATTCTGCCCCACATAGTAGTTTAAATTAGGGACCCCGTGGCGCAGTGCGAATACGCGCTGTTAGTTGAGGTTATAGTGAAATACGGTCGATCGGCTGGGGTGTGCGAATCCCAGCTGAGGCGACCGCATTTCGCTCAGTTAAGTTTAGGGTGCATGTTGCATGAATGGTTAGTGTGTAAGGGACGCCCGTATCCCGCCCCTGAAGTAATGTGAAAGCGGTTCCGGAGGGAAACGGTAGGATGTATCAATACAAAAAAATTTATACATTACGAAGCATAAGAAATGTTAAAAAGCATATAAGTGAATCAAATTTCAAAAATTAACTTCCTGTTTAAAGTCTCTGTTCCATAGTACGAAAAGTATGTATTTTTTGCACAACTTGCATAATTTTCAAATATTTTAATTCCAGTACGGAATTTTCAGAAAGCAAATAACTTTGGAACTGTATTACTTCTTATTGTCAATTATGCAATCATACCCTTCTTGCACCAACCTGATGCTTATGAGTTATGATAATTCGAAGGTATTTCTTGAATACACATACTTCAAGATTAGATATATTATGTAGATGGGAAAGTAAGCAACAAGAGGAAGAAAGCAAGCAAATTTGGAATGGGAAAACAAAACAGCTATGTTGAGTTATTGTAGCAGAAGAGGAACTGTAAAAATGGTAAACAATAAACCAAACGAAGAAGGTACTCCTTTGGCAATCCCATTGTAAAAGCTATAAACATGGAGAGGGTAAACAGGCAAAAGAAGGTTTAGATTGGGTAAAAAATCGAACTGGAAAACTTAACTAGAGGAACAGGAACCGCGAAAGAGAAGTGTCTGAAAAAGGAGATGGATAGGGAGGGTATAGGATGTGTTGAAAAGAGGAACAGAGAAGAAGAAGAAAAACAGGCGTCGAAAGAGAAGAACAGAAAATTAGTGAAAATTTATAATTATTTACAAAATTAACATTTACATTTAAAGAAAATTTCTTGGTAAGTTTATAATTGCGAAACATGTATGAATGTAAAGCAATATTTCCACTTTCGAATTTATTAGCATGGGAAAAGCAAGAAAGCCTAAATAGAAGAAGAAGTGAGAGTAAGATGTGATAGTAGGAGAACAAACGATGAGAAATGATAGGAGTGGGCAAAAGGAAGAAGTAGAAGAAGGTTGAAGATGACTAACAAATAATATAGTAAATAGAGCACATCATGAAAGCGAAGACAAAAAACCATGAACAACAAGAAGGTAATCACACGGCAGATGTAAAGCGGAAATCAAAGGATTTTGCAGGAAACCGAGTGGTATAAAAAAAAAGATTACACTGCCAATTGTGTATGTTATTTAAGCGTAAACTATTATTAAAACTTAGCTTAATTTGCTACAAACAATATGAATGTGGATGCGCTCGTATTCTGACTGGGCACAACCCAACAAACAAAGCCCGTTTGTTGTTTATGTTTCCCTTATTCAGTCCGCGCATTCTCTTTTATCAATTACGTTCGATTTTTTACGTTTTGTTGAACTGCAAAGCAGTAAAGGAGCGTTCATAAATTTCGAGCACATACATTTCATTTTATATATTTTAGTCAGAATCGCATTATTGGCGGAGCAAACAGAACACCCCTAATACTTTGAATGATAATAAAGCTCGCATATGGAAATGAACAGAATTGACATGTAATATCCATGAGTAAGCAATCTGTCATAATGATGGAAATATGGCGGATAAATGCAGCTCGCTTTTAATACTAATGAATTCCGGATTACTTCCAATCTGCCATTTTCAGGAGTAGATTTTAATGGTAATGCGCATTTTAGTTCAAATCGCTGTTTTTTGTCGCACAGAAAATTTTTAATGAAAAATGGTTTCACGTCGGTACAAAATGCCTAGCGAAGTTCAGGTAAATCAATAACATTACATGTACAGGTTGCAATTAATTTAAATCAGTAATTACACTTGTATATGCAATAGGCAATCACGAATCTGTTCAAATATTTGTGAAATACATTTAGTTTGGATTTGTTTAAAAAATATAATATATAAGTCTCTTATCAGTTCACATTTCAAATTCTATTAGGTAATTTAATTATTTAATAGAAATTTAAAATTAACACTCAATTTTGCCAGTGTTTGTCTATGCTTTTAGTTACCTATATTCAAGATTATTCTGCCGTCTCTTAAGTTTTCTGTGGTTCCTGTGGTCGAAGTAGTAAGGTTATGCAGTTATGGTCTATGTAAATAAACGTTAATTTAAAATAAAATTGTTGCATATACATTCACAGAACAAACAAAGGATTTTACGAAAGACGTTGAAAATGTTGACCATTGTTTTCTGAACATAAATGCACTCTTCTCTTAAGATTTTCAAACACATTCACCAGAGTATCAGGAGTAAGTTCATTTAACGTTTGTGAAATAGCATTTAGTAAATCTTCTAGATTCTGTGGTCTATTACTAAGAATATTGGTTTTTAGATAAGGGAATAAAAACAAGTATGGAACTGTAAGATCGGGTGACCTTGGTGGAAACAAATGTTTACTAATTAACCGATCATCATAAAATTCCTGTAAAAATTGTATGACATGATTAGCAGTATATATTGTCCTGCTGGAAGTCATCATTTCTAATTTCATCATGAAGTGCATCGCAACAGAGGGTTAAAATATTCTGAAGATGATAATCTGCTGTTATATTTTCTGTAAAAACTTGTAAACTATTCGTCTTCTTGAAACAGCGACCCATAAACCGATCTTTTGTGGATGTAACGGTATTTCCTCAAACATATGCGGGTTATCTGTTGCTTACATATATTCTTATATTTTGCCTGTTAAGATACTCATTCAGGTGAAAACAAGCTTCATCGCTGAACCTAGCAAGATCAGTATGTCATTATATTTATGTTGTTTAAGTACCAGTGACAATAATTTGTTCTAGGTTGCAAATCGCGCGGCAAAATTTGTCGGACCATTTGCATTTTGTATGAAAACATGCGCAAATCTTTTTTTCTATTGTTCGACAAGTATCGTATGGCAAATCAATTTTTGGCTTAGTTTTCCGATCGTGTTAGAAGGAGTTGCCTCCACGATATCCTTAACGTTATCAATAACTTCTGCAGTTTTCTCACAGGTTTTCCTGATTCCTTTTGTCTTCCAACGCTTCAAATTTCTCTAAATTTATTTACAATAATACTGGCAGTTCGGTAGAAATTGCTATAAGTGAAATTTGCAACTTCATTGCTGTTGAAATTCTGTGAAACAGGTTTGAAATGAACATTACCATTCTTCATTCTCATTCTTTGTCCCATTATGAAAATAAGATTCTAAAGTGAAAATTTTATGTTCCACTGGTAATATCTTTAAATTCACTGTATTGTAATATGTAATTGTAGTGCCTTGTGCTGTAATCAATTAATTAAATAAATAACCTAATAAAATTTGAAATGTAAACTGTCAATTATTAACGTATGACAGTTAAAAATATTTATAATGTTTACATCTTTATAATTACAGATTAATCTAAGACAAGACTTTAAAATTCCAAGGGTGTCTTTGGCTTGGATTTTTATTGCTCTCATAGTATCTTTATGCAATCTGAAGGTGGTCGTGGTGGTTGTTCTCTCGTAGATATTATGTTTTAACTTGAGGTATCGGTAATCAATAAGATAATTTTGTAGTACTCTCTCAACATAGAAGGCAACTAGGTTAATATAAAATGGTTGTTTGTCTTAGAGCTTTGTAGGTTTAGAAGCATATTTTAATTGTTCGGTTTTCGAAAGCAAAATAGCAAATATGAAAAATTATTTTTTGACGACGATTAGTTTTACAGTTCTTAGAGTTCTTTGTCTGCAAAATGGCCGTGAATTTCCTAGGCTTCACCGGAAGTTCCACTTGTTAATTTATTCTAGAATCTTGCAACATATTTATTTATATGCTGAGATATCAGTTGCTGCATATTTGCGTTGCGTTTTTCGGCAGTCGACTTAAGATCTCATCTCGACCTGGTTGCTTATTAAGACCGCAATGCCGACGACAAGTAATGCGAGAAGTCAGCCCATGCTTCTGAGGGTGAACGCACGTGGTTTTCAACCGGAGTTATTTGGCAGCGCTTCTTCCAACTTAAGTTACCATATCGCTTTTCTTACCTGGGGCAGAATATTCTTGATATTGAGTCGGATTAAATATTAACAGAGTATTGCGCTTTAACAAAGACAATTTAGTGCAATCGCTTCCTCGACCTGTGTCGGATTACAGCCATTAACCCCGTGAATACTCACTAAGCTGTTGCCACATTCAAATCTCGTTCAACGAAGATTTTGTTCCGGACTGCAAGAACACCCGAAGTTCCCCGTTTCCCGAATAAAGTCGTGATACAGCCTTCAAGAGCGTGCCTGGGACTTTTTGTCTGTTTCGCAAGGACCTAGGAATACTCCAAATTGTGCCTCTCTCTCTACTCCCTACCGAAGAAAACTAATGCAAAACTTGCCAATGTACTATACAGTGACTGTTTTCCCCTGTTTACGAGGGCTTAGTAGGTAACTAAGGAATAGAACAGTTTAATACCCTTTTAATATTAAAAGTGAGGCGACCTTCAGTTATTTCTGCAAACTCGAACGTCACTGGCTGCGTAGATCTGTTCATTAAAGTAAATATCGCAAGCCAGTGGCGGCGAGATCTTTGGTTTGGACGTCCCAACCCTCCTTTGTTTAACCCATATTTTTTTCTAGGTTCTTCTAAATTGTACTATTTGTGTGCTATATGTCACTTAATAGATTTGCATGCAGTTAAAATGTAGTACGATCATTTATTCTGGTGTATTTTATTGTGTGCATGAACTTTGTAAACATTATATAGGTGAGGAAGCACAATAAAGGGGAGTTCGATTCCGGTAAGTTGCTGATTTCTCGGCCCTGCTACGTGTACCTGCATTCAGCTGTAACTTGGAGGATGGCGCCCATTAATTACTTGCATACAGCTACGTTAGATTTCCTTCCCTTAAGCGTTTCTCGTGAACCACCCCTACTCCTCTGAGTTAAGAGGAAGGCACTTCCATCTTTCCTCATGCGTTCCAACGAAAAAGCTCGTTTGGCCCGTAACATGTTATTACTGGAAAACCTAGTCTACTTGTGTTCCTGTCTGTACAACAATGATTCTAAATAATTACTAAAGATTTTTGAAATTTATGATTTCAAATTAAAATCTGATTTAACTTTTGACGCTATAATATTTCCCACATAATAGTTATATTATTTATATTTATGTGGCCTCAGGAGTTATTTACAGTATCCGTTATTGTCAGAACATTATTCATAAATTGCAAGGAAAATAAAGAATTACATTTGCAGGTACAATAAAATAATAATGTAACCAAATAGGAATTGAAGCGCAGCACACGGAGGCGAAATGGGCAACAAAAGCAAAGCAAACCAATTCTTCAAATAATCAAAGTAGAGTCTGGGATTTCTAGGAACATCTGGAATGCAAGGAATAACAATGTTTGCAATAAAATTTAATAAGAATGCCAGAGTTCCACTCAAATACCTACAAATTGATCTGGAATGATACAAATTGCGGCCTATAAAACTTTAAAGTTCATAAGGTGAATAATTTTGTGGTTCGTGTTTTAAATTCAACTTCTGCGGACTTTTACGTCTTGCAATTTTGCGCTGCATTGGCGGAACAAACAATGGAAGATGATTTATATAAAATGTATGACAAATGCCCCAGTTATATAGTAGGAGCGTTTTCCTGTCATATTTTTAAGCTTGGGGAGCACAAATGATCCATAATGAGCTTTCCATTGATTTTTTCTAAAGCAGCAAGCGCATCGTGTTTGAATTTTTAATCAAAGCTGTAATATGAATGAAGCCTCGCTACCGTTTCAGACACACTCTGTTTAAATGTGAATTACTCTCGCCTTTTATAAAATATATAATAAAAGCGTATAAGGAAAATTTAATGAAATACTTTACTTCCACACAAAACGAAACAGAAATGGAAAACTTGTAGAATTGACTTTATAACGTTTCAATACAGTTCATTATGCGAGACTGTAAATCAAAAGTCGTTCCAACATTTCTAATTATGAAAACACGAGAAATAAAAAACGCGTGGAGTTTGTAATCGAAATTAATTAAGGCCTCTTTTGTATATTTGTGTCCGATTCAGTATTCAGGGGAAATATTTGCGGCGTTTGATAGCAACCAGTAATCCGAAAAATGCTCTTATAAATGAAATTTTTAAGGAAAGTATGTGTAATCGAGCTGAATACCGGAACTAATATCGATTCTCATCTGAACGCGTACATGGAAAATAAAGTTATGGAGCATAAAGCGTATGAAAAATGACTGCCAATATTACTCAAAAGCAAAGAAGTCGAATTTTCAATGCTACCTGCGACACGCAGAGAAAAATATGAGTAAGGAAAATCAAATTTCTACTAAAAATAGGCTGTCGCTGACACTGACATTTAGTTTCCATCTTATATGCAATTGTAAATTATACCACCTCCGCCAATTTTAGATATTTAATCATAAATTAACCTAAAGGTCAAGGTGTGGGTTTTAAAATAACGTCAGGTGTAACGTCATCGTTTATTTTTTGAATTCAAAATTATATATTGAATCCGTCGATACCGGTTTTCGAACATTTTTGACAATAATACGTCATGTGAAACTTCTCTGTTCGCCGGATTAGGTTAGCCTCCTGACGACATGCTTGATAAGAGGGATCGTAGACTACTCATTGTGGATAATTAACAAACTATTGGCAAATACGAAGAAGAATATTTCCTGAGTTGTTGTGACCAACTAGTAAAATTATGTATAAAGATCTAAGTATTTTTAATGGTATAAACGATATTCGATAGATGTTTCTAGTCATCATCATGATCTTCAGGGTTTAGGCTCATCCGGCTTGTTCCGATACAATGGTCATCGTCTTCTCGGTCGTCCTTCATCTCTCGGTCTATATTCAATTGCCATTCTCGGAATGCGATCTTCGTCTATTCTATCCACGTGTTGCTTCCAATTATCTTCGTATTGTTTTACTTTATCATGTACAGCAAAGATATTTAAGTCGTCTTTTATCGATTCATTTATTAGCGTCTTGTACAACCCTTCACTGACCTTAGAAATGTGTTTCAGATGTTTGGATTTGACTATATTCCTTTTTACTTAATGACGACATTTCGCCGCTATATAGCAGGGTGGCTACCGCCATTGTCTTATAGAATTTTAGCTGCGTTTCTCTGTTTGTTTTATCTCATATAGTTCTTCTGATGGTCCCACACACTTTCTGAAAAGAAGCTAATTTTTGATCTAGATTGTGATCATAGTTATATTTATACCCTAAATATTTAAAATGTTGTACTTGTTCAAGGCTTTTATTGTTTATTACTATTTTAGATCTGACAAGATGTTTGTACCACTTGTACTAATTGATATAAGTACAAATCTATCGGCAAAAAAGGTGAAAAGACAAATATGCACTATTACATCAACGTAACAGTTATTATTCTCTTTGAAATTCACATAGCTATGTTGATATGCTCTGCTCGATAAAATTCTAACTTCACATTACTCTAGATTTCTAGAAAATGCCGGAGAATAAATATTTATCATATATTTTTTCGTCAGTTGTGTACATAACTGGGAACAAAAAAGTCTTTGAATGGACGAGAAAGAAAAAATAATTTAAAAAGTAGATTCGCCAAGTTGTACTAAGTAGGCACTAATGTATAAAACATACAGAAGTTTTTGAATTTTCTTTGCCGGCTGAAGTTTTTTAAGCTTGGCGATATCACCGAAGAAACTTTCTGTTATACATGGAAATACATCACAGGAAAAACTTGTAGCAGCCTAAATAAACCGTAAAGGCGATTACATTCTTAAGAACTGCATGAACCCCGCCCGAAATAAAATACGAGTGGTAGGTATGTTTACGTTTTCTTTGTACGCATAAGTTGCCAATCTAAGCGAAGAAAGTTTAGTTGTTTATCTACAGCCTTTGCGGGCAATACAATCGGAAAAGTGGGTTCAGATCAGACATATTATGAAAAATAACACTGTAGCACACATTCACTTATTACTTTAATGATGTAAAAATGTTCTAAAAACGCGGTAAAACATCCACATATTTATAGTTTAAAATGTCAGGAAATAACTCAACATCTATAAACTCCTACATTCATTAACAAAATGATTTAATTAAGGTTAGTGCGTTTTAAACATTATCATCCATAGACTCTGTTTGATGAGTTTCCTGTTTCCAGTTGAAAACCCGTGTAAAACAAGTAACATTTACATTTTATTTCCTTAGTTAAAAATTGAGATCCATTTCAAAGTTGTATCTAAAATTACTCCACGACGTAAGTGAGAAGTTCTATTTCTAATTAAAATTATGACAGCCTGTTTAACAGGCTTGCGGATGCATTTTACAGCCTAATTCTCTCACCACTCCTATTTGCTATAGTCTTTAATTTCAAAATTAACTGTAGCATAAAAAATTCAAGCGCAATGCACAATTGAAAATACCTTCCTTGTCTGTTTTAAATATTAAGTTTATACAAGGTGTCCCTAAATAGACCTAAAAGATTCAGGTACACTTTTTCCTTTAAGAATTCTTAAGACACAACTGCGAGAAAAATTTGCTCGGCAGCTTAGTTTTCTTGTACGATGGTGTTAAAGTTCATACCTTTAGTGCAGAATTTAACCAAATGATTATAAGAAAGTAAGTAAAATATGTATTTGCTTAACCCTTCCGTGACCGTGCGGGGTAACTCAGTTACCCCAGAAGTCATTTTTTTAAAATATTTTCTTAAATAATGTATTCACGGCGTTGCCCGTTCATGTATGCCTCCAATAAACATTAGCGTAGGTTAATACATCATATTTGTTAGTAATTTTGATTTTTAGAAATATTTTTTTAACTTTTTCATCCCATACCAAATAACCAGAATAGCACCCACCCGTAAATATTCCTCAAAATGCTGCAAGTACAAGGTGCTCATTCTGTCCTCGAAAACATGACGGAAATTAAAAAATATCACATATGCGGAAAAACAATCTGCAATGTCCATCGGAAGGAAATAAAAAAATAATTTTGTCTTGAATGCGAACAGTTGGAGAATTAATCATTTTACATTTACTTCATTTATTTAGAATATATAAATTTTTATTTGTATCGTCAGTAAATCAAATACTTAGGAGAACTGCTTTGTTGCATTTATTTTGACTTGTAGTATCTTTAAAATAAATATAAAACAAGTAAAGTACCAAAAATTTAAAGAAAACCATGGGGTAACTGAGTTACCCCGCACGGGCTGCCACGTAAATTCCATTAGCACGGTCACGGGCGGGTTAATGAGGCAACTTAAATTAATTCAAAACCGCTAATTATCATTGAATTAGCAATTTAGTTCTTCGTTTGGTACTGTTAAGAATCATACTTTAATAAAAATTTTGAAAATCTGTTTGCGTTTTGACACATATGTCAAGTAAATCGATTTTGAATTGACATTACGAATTCTCCATTAAATTTGCCTTTAATTGGTGTTATTGACTTCACTTGTGTCTTGACCATCATTATGGCGTATGCTATAAACGAGTACGTGGCTATGATTTGGATTCTTGCGGAATGTGAGGGAAACTGCAATGAGGCTGCTAGGGTTTACGCTCAGCGTGTTCCTAATAGAAGACATCCAAGCCACCTAGTAATTCGAGCTGCAAATCACAGATTTCGAGAAACTAGAAATATCCTTCCTGTTCAAAATTGGGATAGAGGTCGACCAAGAACTGTCAGAGACAATAACTTAGAAGAAGAGGTTCTTGATCTGGTAATTGAAGAGCCAAGTATTAGTGTGCGTGTTGTTTCTAGAGTTGATGGTGCATCAAAAACCACTGTTCACAAGATCATAAAGGATTATGCCCTTTATCCCTACCATAAAATCAGAGTGCAACATTTAGTAGAAGAAGATTATGAAAAACGCATTACCTTCTGCAACTGGTTGTTACAACAACATAGAAGAAACCCAAGATTTGTAGATAATAGTTTATGGACAGATGAAGCCATTTTTACACGAAATGGCATTTTTAACTTCCACAATCAACATATTTGGGCCCCCACGTCATGCACGAAGGGAATTATTAATTATATAGTTATAGTAAGTTAGGATTTCGGTCAATGTATGGGCAGGAATCGTAGATAACGAATTGGTAGGTCCTTTTGTACTACCTCAGCGATTGAAAGCTAACAGTTACTTGGATTTTCTAAACGACGAACTCCCAACATTGTTAGAAGATACAAAGTGATTTTTTAAAAATTCAATTGCAGTAGCCTAGGGATTGTCCCGTCTATATTAAGCTTTAGAATCTGACAATATGAAAATTGTAACAGAAAGAAAGAAATCTTGACGAAAAACCTGTAATTTACTTACCTTAATAAATTACAAATCAGTTGCAACTAAATACTTG
>JABXWE010021404.1:0-36196 GCA_014611495.1 Limonius californicus | reverse complement strand
GCGATTTTGTGGGCGTTTCTAAGGCTTCTGCAAGTTTAATAGTTGAACGGGTGACACACGCTATAGCTACTTTGAGACCCCATTATGTAAAAATGCCTTCAACTCAAAATGAAAAGACAGAAACTGCTGCTGCATTTTACCAAATAGCTCGCTTTCCACGGGTAGTCGGAACAATTGACTGCACCCATGTGAAAATACAATCACCAGGTTTGTAGCATACGAAATCTGCTGTATTTACTTTACAGTAATTCGTACATTTTTGTTACAGGTGGCGAAGATGGTGAAATATACCGCAACAGGAAAGGCTATTTTTCCTTAAATGTGCAGACCGTGTCCGATGCACAACTGAGAATAAGAAACATTGTTGCTCGCTGGCCAGGGTCAGTGCATGACCAAACCATATTTAATAATAGTTCGTTAAAACGACAATTTGAAAATGGTGATTTTGGTCAATTTCTTCTTATTGGTGACAGTGGTTATGCAGTGCGTCCTTACCTAATGACTCCACTGCAGCAAACACATAATGAAGCTCAAGAGTTGTATAACGAATCATTAATACGCACAAGAAATACTGTTGAAAGACAGTACGGTGTGTGGAAACGTAGGTTTCCTATTTTAGCATTAGGAATGAGAGTCAAAGTTGAAAAAGTCATGGCAATAATTGTAGCAACCGCTGTACTTCATAATATTGCCATCGATATGAATGATGAATTGGTAGATCCAAATAAAGAAGATAATGTGCCTGAAGGGAATAATGCTGCCAATGCGTTTCGACAACTGCTAATTGACGAACACTTTGCACGATTGTAGTATATATATTTTCACTTTGACTTATTATTTTTTTGTCAATTTGTAACCAGTATTCAATAAAAAAAATGTTTTATATAACAGTATATTGAATTAATCGTATAAGTAAAAGTATATTACAAATCTATTATTTACATTTTATTTACACTGTAGCTGTTTCCGTTTTAAATCTATTTCGAGTTGCAACAGTTCCATGCGTTTCTTATGTTGTTCTTCATCCATTCTTAAACGGTCAATACGGTCTTGCCTCTTACGGCAAATTACGACAAATTTGACGTCTTTCAAAGTACTCGAACGTCGCTGCTGCCATCTAGCGGCCAACATTTCGTTAAGCCCATATCAAACTCAAGTGACAACACCATAGAAAGGGGGTGGAGTTTGGTTTCCATGCATCTTGGTATGAATGAATAATCTTTCCTGTCTTCTTAAGATCTTTTGTGTTCATTGTTTTTTATTCGTGTGTTACGTTTGCGTTCTTAATAATAAACAACAACGCAGAGAAACCATTTAACAGTATAACAACGAAATTTAGCCGTTGTTATGCACCAAAGAGAAGATCGCCAGGTTGACATTGACATTGATATGTTAGGAACCACGCAGAGCGTAATTCCACGTGCCTTTCGCGTCTTAGAGGAACAGGTACGACTGCAAGAAGACCTGGAAGTGGATCTTTTCGCATCACAACACCTTGTGAGGATCGACTTCTGGTAATTAATGCAAGAATGCCCCCCTTTTCAACTGCTCGACATCTACAGCAAGTGCACCAGAATCCCACAGGAAATCGAATCTCCTACCAAACTGTGAGAAATCGATTGTTTGAGGTAGGACTTACCTCATACCACCTCCCCCTGAGATCGCTTGCAAGAACTGTGGTTCAACGAAAACAAATGCATCACTCTTTGCAACTGATTTTAATATTTTGAATCTTAATATACGTTTGTGCCCAAACGGGTCTGCATCAAACTGTCCCTGCACCAAATCGTCCTTACATCAAACTGGGTCTGTGCCAAATCGGCCGCGCCTAAATGTCTGGTTCCTTACACGCAGTACCAGGGTGTGTATATCATATACTTTTGCATCTCCCTTTGAAACTAGATAGAATTTTCAATTTGTTGAATAGTAAAACTGGGCATTACACCTATTGCCTATTTACATCTACCAATAATTTATTGCATTTTTATTATTTAATTTAATAAATAATGCACCAAGACGTAAACATTTCAACTCAAACTTCGCGTCCTCTTATTGAAGCTTACAGGGCTGAAATAGCTCAGTAGTAAAGGAGCAAGGCTTTGGATATAATATTCGAAAAGCTTCCCAGTCCAATCGTTCTAGGGGTCAGACAATTTTTCTAATACTCTGTGTGGTCTGTACTGGGTTGCGGCTACTATTTGCATTATTGATGAAATTAATGACATTCCTCGTGCTATGGTCACACTGTAGGATTGACAACAGGCAGATTATGCACCGACATGATAACCCACACAGTCGGGCCCTGTTGTGCCACAGCACAAATCTTAGCCTTGCCTCACACTAACTCGACACCAAGCCTAATAGGCCTGTGAAAGCTGAAGATAACAAATAAGCAATATCTTACTGCAATTTTTCTTACTTCCCAGAGTATTTAACTACACAGAGGAGCAAAGATAGTCTAAACTTCATTCTTGTAAGCCAGAATCCAAAAACATTCTACTATAATTCATTTACATACCAAGAAATTTTGTTTTATCATGTAACTATTTGAAATCTATGACAATAGAGCCAATAAATGACATTGGTATTATAAGTTCACTAGAAGGAATAGGAAAAATATTAATCAAATCAACAAACAAATTATTAATAATTTAATAACGTTATGTGTTACATCTAAATTCAGTTGTAATTATCTGCACTATCAACTATAACTGTTTGTGTCTACATATTTACAAGTATATGAGATTTTAAACATCCGAGTATGGCTTCATTATTAAAAGTGGATTTGCAACTGCAGTTCGACTTCAAGTAACTCCTGGATGAATGCCAGACAAACTTTGTCGTTTATCCAGGAATTGTAACTCGAACCATTGACAAAATTTGTTACATTTGGAAATGTAATTTAAATTTCACAGAACAACTAAAACGTTTAAATAAATGAAAATGAGTACTCCTTATTTCGTGCAAATCCATACTGTTACATAAGGTTTAAATGTTTTAGTAATTTACTTACTACAATAAATTAAGGCTCGAGTTAAGGCATTAAATTACAATGGTGTGATGTGAGACAACCTATCAGAAAACAACAAAAGCCAATGTTTGCTAACAATACAAACTAACTAAAAAACAAACAATATTCAAAATAATATATCCGACAGGTTCAATTTAAGGCACATAATCATCACATGACTGTAGCAATAAAATTTTTTAAACAAAATTTCTATGGCAAGTAAAAGCTAAGTCTTCCAGTTTAAAATAAATCGATTGATTAGCACTTTAAATAAAATAGATCGATAAATTAGCACTTAAAATTAACTAAACGATTCGATCGCCAAATTTAAAACAACTTCGATTCCTTTTTAACTCAACAAAAATCACAGTCTAAACGAAAAAATAAAACTAACAACTTAAATGGTTCCAGACATTTCAGAAATGTCACCATTGCAGATGCTGGGGGGCGATTGTCGGTGCTGTCCGACTGCCCGCCAAACCCTCAGTTCCGGTCCCCCACGCAAACCAACCCTGTGCAGGTCTTCCCGGCTCATATGGTACAGAACCTCTTCGAGGGTGAAGCCTTCTGTGACAAGCTTTTGGGCGGAATCATACAATTCCAGGCCTTGCAACCACTGGGCAAGCCTCTGATCCGTTTGTACTTCCTCTCTTGGTTGTTGGCAACGACACGATAGTATCTGTTTTAGTGTTTGTGTTTGCTGCTGAGTATTTTCAATTATTTGTTTTACCTACAATTAAGAATCGCCGAAATAACTAAATGCAATTTATAGTTTGATTAGGAGAAATTATTTATATCCTAAATACAATACTGCTGGCATTTGTTTGTAATATTTAACAAAACCAAACCTAACTTATGCTATACTAAATTTTAACCTATTCTTTTGATTTACCCTTACCAAACTCATGTTTAACTACTGCTGCCTTTAACATAATCTAAAACAGCTTTGAAGGGCAAGGGAATAGTGATGAAGGGAGGACCTTTCATACCATTCCCCAGAAATTACTACAATAAAGGAGGGGCGAAGGGAGGGTGGAAAGATGGGAAAAGGGCGAATGAACGGGAGCAACGGGCAGTGAGAGAAGAAGAGCAGGGAAGAAAAAGAGGAGGGAGGAAAAGGAGGAGGGAGGAAAAAGACGAGAGAGGAAAAAGAGGAGGGAAGAAAAAGAGGAGGGAAGAAAAGGAGGAGGGAGGAAAAGGAGGAGGGAAAAGGAAAAGGATGAGGGAGGAAAAAGAGGAGGGAAGAAAAGGAGGAGGGAGGAAAAGGAGTGATACTGGGGGCGTAGCGGAAAGGACACGGGGTGAAAACAAGAAGAAGAGGAAATGGGGAAAGCGAAAAGAAATGGGGTAAAAAGGAAAAGGAATGTGGTAGAAGGAGATAAAGACGAAAGTAAAAATGGTAGCAAATGGCGGTGAGAAAGGGAGTATAGAGGGGGAGAGAAATTGCAAACTAAAGGTAATTGCGAAAAAAATAAAGGTCGCATCTAGTGCCCCAAGACCATCTCGCCAGGTGGCGTAGTTCCAGATTTATAGCCGTTTATAGAAAATGCATCCGAAGCTTCTGGTGGTAGATTGCTTAAACCGATTGAAACGGTTTTGCGCTGCCAAGTAATATTCGGGATGCTCTTTCCAACGCCGAATTTCCCTAGCTCGTCTATTTTGGAAAATACAAGCCTCGGAATATTTTTCAGATAAAATGCCAATCGTGTACACTTTTCGGAAAGAAAAGAAAACGGAGCGAGATATCCGGATGCGGTTATTGCAGGCAGATTCGAGACACAGGCCGCTATCGTTCTCCTGCCTCAAAATACACCGCCGAAGTTTGAGCGCCAGCGTCTCTCGACCCCGGGTTTCCAACGTTATTCGCCCTAAAGACGATCGTTCTGGACAATGACGCTAACGACCAAAATTATAGAGCAAGGATAGCTCTAGCGAACTATGCAAACTGCAGGCCGCTAAATCCTTTAAAAACTGGCCGAGGCGGCCTCAAAACCAGATAATTTAATTTCAGCGGTGCTTAAAATTTTTTAAGGCCCGCTTTCTGCTCCAGAAGTCGCGATTAGTTACCCGGTAAAAAAAATTTGTGTCAATCGGTTTAGGTCAGACCGCGACCAGACACATCGTTCAACAGTCTCCCAAGTTTGAACGGGTTCAGTTGAGAAACGAAACAATCGATTTGGGAAGAATTAATTATTTTTTCAAACACGTTTTTTGGGTAGATCGGGGTTCAAAAGGTTTCGGGGGTCGCACCTACATACCGTTTATTTTTATTTTCTCATTCATTCATATTACCGTTCCGCCCCTGGAAACCGCTTTCGCATTACTTCAGGGAGGTGCGCGGGCGTCTCTTACACACTAGACATTCATGCAACATGCACCCTAAACTTAACTAAACGAAACGCGGTCGCCCTAGTCGGGGGATTCGCTACCTCGACCAATCGGACCGAATTTTGCGTGACCACCTCGAGTGACAGTGTGCATCCGCACTACTCCACCGAGGCCCCCACCTACATACCGTTACGTCCCATCTTTTGTCTCGTCGAATGCGTGCGATCCTCTAACCCACCTACGAACCGAAAAAACATGCTTCCGAAGCTTCTGGTGGCGGACTGCGTAAACCGATCAGAATGGTTCCACGCTGCCAAGTAATATTCGGGACGCACTTTCCAACGCCGCATTTCCCTAGCTCGTCTATTTTGGAAAATACAAGCCTCGGAATATTTTTCAGAATAACATGCCAATCGTGTACGTTTTTCGGAAAGAAAACCGCCGCCGGGGGAAAACAGAGCGAGATATCCGGAAGCGATTATTGCAGACAGATTCGAGATACGGGCCGCTATCGTTCTCCTGCCTGAAAATAGGCACCAGCGTCTCTCGACCCCGGGGTTCCAACGTTTTTCGCCCTAAAGACGATCGTTCTGGACAATGACGTTAACAACCAAAATTATAGAGCAAGGACAGCTCTATGGAATTACACAAACTGTAGGCGGCTAAATCCATCAACAACTGGGCGAGGCGTCCTCAAAACCGGTTAATTTCAGCGGTGCTTAAAATTTTTCACGGCCCGTTCCAGAAGTTGTGATTGGCTACCCGGTAAAAAAATTTGTGTCAGGCCGGGGCTGGACACGTCTTCCAACTGTTGCCCGAGTTTGGACCGGTTCAGTTGAGAAAAGAAAAAATCAGTTTAGGAAGAATAATTTATTTTATCAAACACGTGTTTTGGCTGGATCGGGGTTCAAAAGGTTTCTACATACCATTAGGTCCCATCTTTTGTCTCATCGAATGCCACCTGGTGCATTCCTGTAACCCACTTACGAACCGAGCTATCGCCAAAAGTTGAAAGAACTTTTAGGGCCGCTGGCGGCCATCCGGAGACCCACACGGCCGAAATCAAAAAACTCTTTCGTTGGGACACGACGAAATCACAAAGAACGCTTCCTCAGCCTCCCTAAAATTCTATGAATTTTCGCACTAACACGATTTTCGATTTTTTATGATTTTACGACACGCAACATCACAACCGGACAAATACGAAGAAGCCGCGAAAATTCCAGAAGGGGGGTCAGTTCTTACCCCCATCCTTCACTCCCCAGACGCCAAGGTCCATTCAACGGTAAACCTTACAGCACCTGCCCTGTGAAAATCGATCGGCGAACACGGAAATGGTGATCATTTTAAAATTCTAAAATTCTGACTTATAGCCCTCCGCAGGTTAATTGTGTTGCTTAGGAAATCAGGTGATGGGGGGTTTGAAACAACAAAGGGGGGGAGAATGTGAATTAATCTAATATATTTGTTAACTTATTTCAACTAAGCCAAGCTAACCTAATTTTGGCTTAATTTGATTAATTAAATCCAATCTGGTTAAATCTGTTCTAATTTTCATTTAATCTAAGCTAACTCATGCTAAACTATCTTTAAGTGTAAATCTAATCTAACCTAACCTATTCTAATTTTAATTTAATCTAACACAACTTCAGTTAACCCGATTTAAACTAATTTAATCCAATTGATTCTAATTTTGATCTATTACATTCTAAATTACGTAAACCTCCCTACTATGTAACCTATTCTATCCCAACGATATTCAAGTTAACCTATCCTTAACAGAGCCTAATTAAATGAAATCTAACCAAACTGAATCAAGCTGAACCTAACCTAAGTTTAACCTAATCTAAATGCTGCGCATTCAATATTTGTTACATAATTCCATATAAATGCTTACCAATATTTGATACTGCTTCTGACTATCAACTAATTCCTGCAACAAGCGACTATTCTCGGCTTTCAGCTGAACAACATGATCACGGAAGTCAAAACTGTTCGAGCTCTTGCTCGATTTGGCCGAATTAACAGTACTTGGTGCACTGTGATTAGCCAAATTTTCCCCTAGCTCTGGTGAAAGCACCGTGATTGCTGCCTGCACTCCAGTTCGAACCAAATTATCCAAGGCAAACATCCAATGAGGTTTAATGGGATGGCGTCGTAGCACTTCGTTCACTGACTCCTAAAATTTAATCAAATTAATCATGTACGGTCGCCGACCACTTTGTATTTAAAAAAAAAAGTATGTGTATAGCTAGTATACCTCTTATGAGCTATAAAAAAAAATGGTATCAACAGAATTAACAGTTTTAGGTCAATTGTCTATTAATAATTAATTTAAAACAACGCCAGGAACTTTAATGGCGTTTAAAACTTAACCCTTGTTTTTTGTGTCCCCTGGAACATTTTATTGTTAGAGAGAAAATTTATAACTTTTTGTGAGTAATTTTTATGCTAATATTAATGGTGTCCACTTGCAGTGAGCATGTGATTAATAATATTTACTGATTTGTGTTAAAAAACTGTTTGATTGTAAAAATTATAGATCCATATTTATTTTTAAGCTTACCTACTTTATAATAAAGCTCTGTTACCCGAATATGTCATTTAAATTTACAAGAAATAGTGAACTTTATAAAAACTAACCTGATATAAATAAATAGCAAACTGCAGCTGGTTAATTGCAGTGGCATCAAAATCAAGCTCCTCTTTCAGTTGTCGGACCGCCATTTCAACAACATTCAATGACTGTTCGGTAAGGTAGTCTTTAAGGCCACCCATTAGCCTCGCCAGGTGTTGCAGAGTCAACACCGTTTCGCCCATATACTTGGTTCGAATCTTCTGCATCCACAACTCGCAAATTTTAGCGCCATCTTGGGCCAGAACTTTGGCCAAAGTTGTTCTCCGTTGGGAATCTTTCTTAAGGAGATAAAAGCCATCGGTTTCTATCCCGGTGTCGACTTCTGGTGAAAGTAGGGTGCCTGTGGAGCCTCTTCTTTGTTGCCCATCTTGGTCCGCCTCCATATCCAATGATGGTGTGGATGCCAAACTAACATTAGAGGTTTTGTCAGAAAGCTAAATTACATGATTGAAGTGAACGGTGTCAAACGTTGTTTTACTTTTTTCCGACGATGGTTTTCACCAAAATAAAAACTTTAATTGTTGTCAATTTTATTTCAGCTATTTAAAAATAATTTTAAGAGGTTTTTATTATTTTAAAACCATGATTTTTAAGTTCAAGTCTTTAAAATATCTGTAACATATTATTATTTACTGCAAAGTATCTCTTGTATATTAAATATCATAAATTTAATTCATTGATAATAAAATTTTTAACCAACTTTCAATTAAAAACTAACACATCTAAGATATTTTTTTAAGCGATTTTATATTTCCACTTTGGCAAAAATATCATCATTCAAAAGTAAAACAGGGATCCCTAGAATCATTAATTTCAAACTTGTTTGTGCGTTCAGTGGCACCAATGTGGTTCCATTAAGCAGTAAAGATTTACTTATTAGAGTGAGCAACAGAGGTTAATTAGACTGGAAATAAAAATGAAGGTATAAGCTACGGTTACCTGTTGAAAGAGAGAGCAGCAGGCATTTGAATTGGTGGCAAAAGGGCCCCTCTGCTTTGTGAGCTGCAAGTCAATCACAATTAACAACACATTCAAGCTGACACAATTGTAAGCTCACAAAACCAACAGATAATAAGGAACATGGGAAATTATTAATAATTTTATTGTTCTTACCAAGAGTACTTAAAAATCCAGTTATCAGTGTTAATAAAGGGAACAAGACTATGGAGAATCATTGTTTTCACATTCACATACAATTGACAGACAGCAATGTGAGAAACTTTTTGTGTTAGAAAGAAGGTTCAGCCTTATCAGTTTGTTTTTCCTATTTCCTGTGCTTCTATCAGTAAACCACAAAATTGTACAATGACATGTGGTTGATTACAACTTACTCAGGCTCGGGCGTCGTTGGCGTCTGGTTTGGAGCACTCGAGTGTCCTGGAAGACGCGGATTTGCTCGATCTGCTGGCACTGACACGCTCCTATTAAACTCGGTGTTTAGACGAACACTCTTCTTACGCTCCCCTACAAATTAATGCTGTTGGTACAAAACCTTTCTTCTCTCTAATTCGATCATTTAAGAGTTGTTTTATAAGTTAACCTGCAACTCTAAGTCAGGTTAGAGACTGATTTATAAAATAATCTCTAATTTAACCTACAAATCAGTTAAAGAAATTCCATAAACTAATGTTTTTGTTACAAACAACTTACAGTTCTTAGTTCTATCTTTTCTGGCCCAATCCTTTACAAGTTATGATAGATATTACCTTGTAAAGCTTGTTATGAGATTATTTTATAAAATACCCTCTAATCGTTTTTAAATGACCTCTTATTTTACCAAACTGAGTCTTTTATAAGCGAAGGTAGAAGTTAGTTTATCATATAAGTATAAACTAAATTTTAAAAATCTTTATTTAACAAGCCAAGTCTCTTACAAGTTAAGATAGAGGTTAGGTTATCAAACAACCTCTAACCTAACTTTTAGAAAATCGCCATTTTTCAAAGTTAGAACTTTTATCAATTAAATGAGATTTCAAATCTCATTTTTATAGATTTCTATTTTTAGAAGCTAAGTCTTTTACAAGTTAAGCTAAATGATAGTTACCATATAAATTAAACCAAATTTTCTCTAGTTTTTCAAACTGACACTTCCAAAAGTTAGGTTATTGTACGCATAATAACATTACTTGATTATGTAACTGATAACCTCAGATGTTATATTATGTTAGTTTATAATAATCTCTAACCTTTCAACTGCAATTTAAAGGTATACAAATAACATTTTGCAAAAAAATTCAGGTACTTAAAAATCTAAAAATTAGTACTAACCCAGAAAAGGATCGTCCAAAAGTTGTTGTGCAGTGGCACGTCTGTCAGGATCTGGTTCAAAACAACACAGAATGAAAGAACGAGCTCGATCTGACAACTCTTCAGGTACTCTAGGATGGACTTTGTAGTATCCCACTTTAAATATGGCAGCTTGAGGGGAACCCAATTCGATAAACGGCGGTTTTCCTAATAAAAAATATGAATATGAAATTTTTACATCCTGCAACTGCCTCTTATGAAATATTAATTATCCACTTTATAATGGACGATTCAAATATTTCCATAAAAGGGACTTTTTTCAAACTTAACTCTCTTTAAACTAAATTAAACCTTAGGCCTGGTATTTTATAATGCCAATATTCTTTTTTTATTTGTGTTAAATTGTCCTAATATATTATTTACTAAATGATTTCAATTAAAACAATTGCGTCTATGAAAACCATTATCCAAATAAATATCTATTCAATGAAAAACAAATTACTTAGCATTGTGTGAAATTCAAAGATCGGGCCTAAACTTAGCCTAACTCATGCTAACTGGACCTAACACAATTAAATTTTAAGTTAATCAATCATAATGTACCACAAAAGAAATCTGTTACCTGTCTAAAAATATTATTATAACCCTAATTTAACAGATTATCCTAACCAAACTGTTGCTAAAAGCAACCTAAATCTATACTAGTCTTGGACCTGGTAGATAAATTGCCCTAACACTATTTTTATTTATTATTTAAGTTATATCAGGTTGAATTAGCTTAAGTTAGGTTGTGTTAAGGCCGCATGTTTTAATATCCTAATGTATTTACTTACTAATAATTTCCATTAAAACACTTTGTAGATACAATTATTTTTTATGTGAATATTACTTGCCAAAATAAATATTTTATTGCATTAAAATATTTAGCTTTAACCAAACCTAAACTTATCCTAATATATCACGCTGTAACTGTACCTAACATATATTAAAATAAATTATAAGCTCGACTTAAAACAAATAAAACTAGTTTGACTAAACAAGTAAATTTGGCCAACTTTTAGGCCCTGTATTTTACACTAGCCTAATATTTTAATGTCGTAATTGTTTGTATAATACATGAAGGCATTAAAATATCAGGTTTCAATCTAATCTACCTTAAACTAGTTCATCTAGCATAACTTCAAGTAAACTTTGAATGAACTTATCCTAATACACCGCAAACTAACCTAACCTAACCTAATGAATACGTCAAAAGTTTTATTAGCTACAATAGTATGAAAAAATTGAACAACAACTAAGAATATTCGAACCCAATATATTGCAAAAAATACTTCTACTAGTTCAAAACGGATAAACAAAAACGAATACAGAGCACAAAAGAATTTTGAAATCCTGTAAGAAATAAATGGGAAAGACATAGTGAAACATATAAAGACAGAACGAATCAGATGTTTAGGTCGCATATCACAAACTGAGAAAAGGAAGCCATAAAAGCAACAAGAAAATAGCAACTGAGAAAAAAAAGTAATAAAGACAGGCCCAATTCAGGATTATTAGATGAGGTGACAGAAGATTTAAGAATAATGTGAATGAACAAATGAAAAAATGAAGCAGTATACAAGACAATATGTAAAAAGACAGTTGAGGAAGCAAAAACACTCCAAATGTTATGAAGAAATTAGAAGTCAGATGAAAGGGGGTGAATCCACCCAGTAATAGGGTCAAAGAAGTTTCTTATGAAATAGCAAAAAACCCAGCTGGGTTGTAGAGCCTACAAAGAAGTCCCACAAAGTGCATACTTTATTTTAATGTATTGCACATACGTAAATGGAGGAGTAATTGACGCTCAAAACCTTTACTTTGCACTCGTAATTACCGGGTTAAGTTTGTGTGCTTTTTGAGCAGTGCTTATCGGTTTTCGGAGCGTTTGCATAGTGCCTGGTGCTTATTTTCCTAAAATGGAGCAAGTTGTTCTAGAAACGTGTAATCGTTACCACCAATTTTTCTAAAAAAGAATTCCGACGGCGCGAACGTTAATTTAGAAACGCAAGGAATTTTACGTAAATACACATCCGATAAATCTACGCACCTGCTAAGCGTTTGTTTACGTTTTAGTTCAATGCTCAAAAATTAAGTTTAGTATCAAGTACTTTACTTACATTACTAAAAAATACAATTGAACTACTTTACTAAAGAATACAAATATATCAAATATAATTAAAGAATCTTTTAAGTTTTAATAACAGAAACAGAATCAATCAGGAGAAGTTTGACAAAGAAAGAACTAACGAAATAAACACATGTATAGAAATGAATTAAATAAACTCTAATGTAAAAATTATTACTGAGATGATATTATCAATTTTGAACACGATGTCACTATCGCATTTTTAAAATATTACCACTCATTTTCGCGTGATAACTGCTCTCAAGCGGGAATTATTTGAAGTTTGAAAATGCCCAAGCCCAATAAGAGACTGTCTTGCAAATTAAGCAGGTTATGCTGTTAATAATAAATAATTTTGATACAAGTTTAAAATGAAGTTTTTTTGTAATTTTCCAAGTGCGATATTACGTGTACAACACTGCTTAATTTAAACTGAAAAATAAGCTATCTTAACCTAACTTTCTCCTAACCTAATCTAAGGTCGGTATGACACGCCACAGAATTTTTTACAAAATTTTGTTCAAAGGTTTTTACAAAATTGTGTGTCGTGTCATACAACGAAATTTTGTTGAAAATTCTGTAGATTCATGTTCTAAAACCTTCAGAATTTTGTACAAAGACAGCGTCGTATCGATACACAAACGAGAAATTTTTAGTGTTTATTAACAATCACAGAGGGCAGAGAAGAATACGTTTACCTAGTGTTCCTCTATTTAGTTTTAGATAAGAGTTGGGCAAGAGGATAGAACTGTCAACAATTCTGGATCCACACTTTTAGGTTAGGACATGGGCGACTAATATTGAATACAGCTTAATTATGGGTACAAAGATTAAGGGGCGACAATACAAAATAATGCAAATTAGTTTCGTTCGCCCTCATAGAATGGCTTTTACTAGACCATTTTATTTTCTGCTGTTTTTTAGTTTTATCATTTAATGCTTGAGTATACATTTTTAATCGAAAAACAATAAACCTTGACGTAAATTTGGATTTCACATTACAGCATACAGGTAACTGAATATTCTTGAAGGCGTCGTCCTGGTTAAGCTCATGTTTTATTTTTCTTAAAATATTAACACCAACGTTTGTGATATGCTCTTTTAAATTTAAAAATATTTGTTCTATTAATAGAGCAATTTAAAAAAATTCTGGTTTTGCGTAAAAAAGACTGCCAGCCTTATATTCCTTCAAGGTAACAACACTGGTATATGGCTGTATAATAATTTTCTTAGATCCTAAAGCAGCCAAGCAAGCTCTACAAATATTTTGTTTTTTTAAACTTTTTATTATGTATCCAGGGCAATTATATAGAATTATAGAGCATTCTGTTCCCATAACGAAATTTCTCTGTTTCCAATCAGTTGGCAAAACCGAAGATTTCTTGCTGTTATCACACGAAGTTTTATGCACCCTCACGTAATCTAGAAAACCAGAAAGTGGTATTTGTTCATCTTCTTGATAATTAGTATTATTTGGCATAACCAGATACTGCAAAACGGATATTAATTTCAGATCCTGTTTAAAATGAATTGCAGTCGGAAGAACATGTTTCGATCTTATTTGTGAAAATAAATTTTCCAAACAATCTTGAGTACACCGTAACATAAACAAAAATTGGTATTTCTTTTTATTAAAAAAAATATTTTGTAAATCTTAAATAGATGTAGTACTTAAAATGATTCCAGTTTGGACAGATTTCCATACACATTTTCCAGATTTATCAGGTGAAATTTATATAATTTTATTATTTCTTGCAAAAATTCTATGATCTGGTGACAAATATCTAGATTAAAATGACTTAAAGCTAATATTGGTCGTCTAGAAGTCAATAATTCAAACCATTTAAAAACAGTGCCAATAAAATGGCTGTGGGTAAGGGATTTATTTTTGCTGTATTCTGCATCAAATTTCATGCCGCAGTAAATATTCCAATTTATCACATTAACACAGCATTAGACCTTCATTTTATTAAACTAGCTAGAAGTCAATAAGTCTTCATTTTATTTAAGAGCAACTTTTAAATCTAGGTCGCCTTCTTCATTAATAAATTTCTGCATATGTTCAGCTTTTACCAGGTTGTTCGGTAGGTTATGTTTCTGCACAAACGCTTCTGATGGCTCGTTAATTTTATTTTATATTAAACACGACTTAATATTTTTTAATAAATGTGGGACATCAGCTAATAAATAAATTTTTTCTTGATTGGGTGGGTTAAATATACTTTTTTTTTGTTTTACAATGCCTTCCAATTATTATACCGAACTTTCTCCATGCCTTTATTTGCTGCACCCGTATCTGTTGTAACAGAATAAACATTTAATCCTATTAAAGTGAGTTTTTTAATAACATCCATAAGTGTATCTCCTATGACTGTACCACCAGTGCTATCCCTAGTATAATAATAAGCTACAACTTGTTTCCAACGAGTAGTAATTCCACTCAACATAAACACTAGGGCTTTGGTACCAATTTCATCATGGTACGGTAGGGTTACATTTCCAAGAAAACTTTTTGGTGCAATGCAGTAGCCCAATCCAGGCTTAATGTCCATTTCATCGATGGTGACTGTACAATCTCTTTCAAACAGTTCATACAGATTTTCTAAATTTATTTTAAAAAAACTATTATATCATCTAAAATCCCTGAATTAAATTGCAAATTTTGTAAATGTCAGTTTAATGTTCTTCTTGCAGGAAAAGATAATACAATTTTTCTAATCAAATTGTACCCACTTGTACCACATGCGAATTTCAGTTTAGGACTTGGGTAATTGTTTTATTGGAACATTTTATAAACTTTTTTCCTTTTATAGCCTTAAACTGGTCAACCGTAAAAATGTTACGCAGTCTGTCCTTCAATTTCTTATTTTCTTGTCTCAATAAAAAGATTTGACGACTTAATTTTCTGTTGTTGGTTTTTACAATATTATATTTTTGTTCCAATTTACAGTACGCCAAAGAAGAATTTATATTTTTAGAAATTTTGCCAGGCTTATTGGAACCTACAATAATATCTTTAGCATTTTTATTCTCAATGGGATAGATTTCAGTGGGATTGTTAAAAATTGTAGGTACCACATTTTCCTTTAAGTTTTGACCAAGTGTTTTCCACTGATATTCATCAACATGTTTTTCCCAAACTCGTCCATGCTGTGGCATTGTCCCCATATTTTGCGCTTATAGATGTTCCTGGTATGCGCTTAAAAATAAGACCACCCTCTGTTCTGTTTTTGCAACCTTTTGCGCTGCAACCAGTCATAGTTTACTTAAGTAGCGTTAGGTAAATGTCAATAGCAAAAATGTTTCATGATGACATTTTATAATTTATATTTTATTAAGGAAGCCGGACAAACGGATCCAACCAATCAACATGAATTTCGTCTTTACCCAACTCTTATCTAAAACTAAATAGAGGAACACGATGTTTACCATGTGTTTACCCCGCCTGCTGACACTCCACGCATTTCTCTTACCTCGCTCGCGGCCTTATTGCTGCAGATTGCTTGCTTTGTTGTGTGTTTATGTAAAATAAATAAATAAAAGCGCTAAAGTCATCGTAATTTGTACCGATTTGCGCATGCTCACAGACAGTTTCATATAGGCCCAAGAAGATAAAAAAAAAAGCTGTCTGAAGCTAACGTTGCCCTGACCTAATCTAAGAAAAAAATAAGCTAGTTTAACCTAACTTTCTCCTAACCTAATATAAGAAAAATTACGTTATCTTAACCTAACTTTCTCCTAACCTAATCTAAGAAAAAATATGTTATCTTAACCTAAGTTTCTCCTAACCTAATCTAAGAAAGAATAAACTTTCTTAACCTAACTTTCTCCTAACCTAATCTAAGAACAATTACGTTATCTTAACCTAACTTTCTCCTACCTAATCTAAGAAAAAATAAACTTTCTTAACCTAACTTTCTCCTAACCTAATCTATTTTAAACTTCCTAATCTGAAATGACTTCACGAAATACACAACAATCACTTCAAATAATTGGCAATTCCAGCAGAACATGCGTTTTTGATATTAAAATCAACCAGAAATAAGCTGTACCTGTGGCCATTTCAACAACCGTGCATCCAAGTGACCATATATCAGCAGGAGCCCCATATCCCCGCTGTCCCTTGTCTATCACTTCAGGTGCCATGTACTGCAAAGTCCCAGCGAAAGTCTCCGTACTTGGACACAGCCCTGCAAGTCGTTTTGAGGTTCCGAAATCTGATATTTTCACAACACCACTGTACGTATTAACCAAAACATTATCGCCTTTAATATCCCTGTGCACAATTTTCTGATCGTGAAGGTACTTCAGCCCCTCCAAAATCTGTCGAGTGTAGTAGGCCATGGTATGCTCGTTCTCTTTCAGAGGGCCCCACTTAGACCGCAAAAGGGCACTAAGCGAGCCCCCGGGCACCTGCTCCATGAAAATTTTAAAATAATTATTCTCCGAAAGTGAGCCTAAGTACTGGACAATATTACGGTGCCGCAATTGCGAGTGCAGGCGGATTTCTTCGTGGAGTGGCTGCACGGCGCCTAGATTTTTCTCAGGTACTTCTTTGACGGCAATCCGCACCTGGGTGTTAAGGTCACGAGCCGCGTAAACCACGCCGTAAGTGCCTTTACCCAAAACAACACGTTTACCCTGTTCGTCCAATTCATACTCATAACGAATTTCCCTTGGGGGCTCCATCTCCACGAGCCCCTCCTGGTCAACTGTCAGCTCCAAAATTAAGCTGTAAATCCTCTGTCTGAAAACAATGTAAACGTTAGAAGGGAAATCTCTACAGTGAGCATTGGCATACGTCACCTGCACGCTTCTGATGGGAAATAAATTTGAAAATCATCAGAATTTTGGTTTACGTACAGGAAGAGGCAGCGGTCATCACGTTTGTATAGGCTTACGCTTCTAATCATTGCGGCTGTGAATTCGAAGTCGTGCATTTGAGTGCAGGTCCCACGAAGGCTTTTTAGGCACAGGTTGGTTACCTACAGCATAAAATTTGTTTATTAGCTCATGAATGCAACATAACCTGACATTTTTGATAGTCATACACCCTACGAGTATCAAAATTGTCAGACCACCCGTCTCTCTTAATCTTAATACAATTATCAAAGGCAGAGGGGTTAACCAAATGATTCATATAGGGTGTCTATTTAGTACAAGATTCCTTTATATCTCGTTTATTATTAAGACTATAGAAAAATGTTAATAAGAGAAGTTACAGGGAAACTTGTTTTGGGTAATCTACAATTATTTTCAACCAACTTCATACCCTTCATACCATAGTTCTTCTATTACTGTCTCATTTCTTATTCTGTTCCTTCTGCTAATTTCTTTAACTCTTCTTAAATATTTCATATTGCATTTTACTTTTCATTGCATTTTTTAAAACCCAACTTTCACTTCCGTATATTAGGGTTGGTCTAAAAACTGTTTTATATGCTGTCATTTTTGTTCTGCTACTTATCTCTTTATTTCCTATAAACGACTTACTTAAACTGTGGTACAATCTTGCAGCATTATCAGTTCTCTCATCGACTTCGCTTTCCATATTTCCCTTCGTATCTATCAGTACCCCTAGATATTTGAATACAACAACTTGCTCTATTTTTCTTTGGTTTATTTCTATGTTAATATTCATATTATCTTTACTTATTACCATTGCTTTTGTTTTACTTGTATTTATTTTCATATTTCT
This sequence comes from Limonius californicus, assembly GCA_014611495.1. Taxonomy (NCBI): domain Eukaryota; kingdom Metazoa; phylum Arthropoda; class Insecta; order Coleoptera; family Elateridae; genus Limonius; species Limonius californicus. The sequence goes on along the minus strand of JABXWE010021404.1, from coordinate 18,108 downwards.
CTTTGTTAATTTTTCTTTCCATATCCGTAAATTTCCTTGTAAGTCTTTTTCTTCCGCAGCGCAGATCATATGTCGTCAGCAAAGGCACATTCTGATACACTCAAAGATGTTAATTTATTGAATCCGATATGTACCTTTTTGGTTTTATTTGCTGTTGCTTTAATAACATCGTTCATTATTAATATGAACAATGTTGGGCTCATTGCTCCTCTTACCTTAATCCATCACTTATTTCCAAAAGTCTCCAATTGTGTATTATCTTTCCTTACATAGCTTTTGTTATTATCAACTTTTTGTTCCTTGTATTAATTTTGGATTTACATTTCTTTAGATTAGAGTTGTTCAGATTTATTTTTGTGGTACCCTGTCGAAAGCTTTTTCAATGTCCAGGGAAGCCATATATATTTCTGAGTTTTTAATTCTATTTTTCTCTATCGTTTGTTTTATACTAAAAATATGATCTTGTACGCTTCTCCCTGTGCTCTGTGCTTCTGCTAACTATTCTTCTATTATGTTTCTCAATCTTTTTTCCAATATGTGTTCATATATCTTTGATACAAAGCTTAGCATTATTCTTATTCTTTCTCTTTGTTCCCTTTTATACCTCACGGTTTTGGGTCTTTAATCCATCTCTTAAAGGTGTTCCTTTCTCTTGCCATTCTCTGTATCTCTATGGTGGTTTTTCCTCTTTTCCTTGCCATTTCATCTATTGTTTCTTCCCACTGAATTTTCGGTCTACCCCGTTTTCTCCTTCCTTCGGGTCTCATATTCAACATTTTCTTGGGTATCCTCCATGCGAACCAAATGACCGTACCAGCTTAGTTGTTTTTCCTCCTATTTGTTCTACTAGAGGTTTTAAGCCTAGTTCGTCTCTAACGCTTCTGTTACGTATCCTATCCCTTCTGATTTTTCCTATTATCTTCCGGAGATACTTCATTTCTGCAGCTGTTATTTTGGATTTATGCTTATCCAGCATCGTCCACGTTTTCGACCCGTAGTTGAGTGTAGGTGTGTAAATGGTTTTGTATAGATGTAATTTTGTTTTGGTGCTTAATTCTTTCTTTTCTACTAGGGTATTGTTTATTTGGTAGTAGACTCTGCTTGCTTTGGCTATTCTGTTGCGTATTTCTTGATCGATCTTACCGTCTTTATTGATCATAGTTTCTAGGTATTCGTATTTTTCTACTAGCTCTAGTTGTTGTCCAACCATTCTTGTCTTTTGATCGCCTTGTGTGTAGTTCATTTCTTTTTCATTTATTGTGTTGTCTTGTTCTTCTGAAGAAGTTCCCAAAAACATTCTTTCCTTTTCTTCGGTTATTATTCTGTCATCTTTTACCTTCACATGCTTTAATATACAGGGGTTATTCAAATTCGACCGGCACCATTGGGATCTCGCTTATTATAAGAGATAGAGATTCGTTTAAATTGCGGCAAAGTTGCGGAATTTTATGATTATTAATAGCTGCTTTTGTTTCGTAAATATGGGCAAAAAACGAAAAAAATCGATTTTTGTTTTTCGACTCTTATTCCTTTATTTACAAAAATTTTAAAAATCTAAAAACACTCTTCCGCAGCAATGAATTTTAAATAGCGGCGCTCTTTTGTTTTGGCGCCATTTTGTGGCATTCATTTTTCTGATTTCAAAAATGTATAATACTCTAGCATTCGCTCTTCATTATAATACAAAAATTTGCAAATTAGTAAATTATTATTACTAATAAGGGTAACAGCTGTAAAACAAATGACTTTTTTTCGTTATTTCAGATAAATGAACACTTTGCTTGCATTATTTTTGTTTGCAAACTTAAAAAGACACATTGTAATAATGCTGTCAACCATATTAAACAGTTTATAACATTTTAAAATTTTATTGATCAAAATAACAAGAAACTAACGAAAAAACAACTAAAAATTTAAAAGAAGATGCTCAAACTGCGACCCATTTTCACGTAAACATAAATTTATTCTTTTTCTTATGTTGTTTACTGCTCTATGAATATCTCTTTCTTTGAAGCGAAGCAAAACCATTAATAATATTTGCTCGAAGATCTTCCACATTGTTTATATTTTCTTTATAGATTCCGTTTTTCAAAGTTCCCCATAAAAAAAAATCGAGAGGCGACAGGTCAGGAGACCTTGCTGGCCATTCTACGGCACCTGCATTACCTATCCACTGATTTGGAAATTCCTGGTGAAGGAACGCTCTAACTGCAACAGTGTTATGGGGAGGGGCGCCATCTTGCTGGAACCATACATGGGTTAATTGACGCAAAGGAATGTCCTCTAAATACTCCATCAACTGTGTTCTTAAAAAATTCAGGTACCGCTCTCCATTTAAATTTTCCTCATAAATGAATGGACCTATAATTCGATTTCCCAATATTCCTGCGCAAACGTTCAAACCAAAACGTACTTGGTTTCTTACTTCCCTATACTCTCTAGGATTTTCTATGGCCCAGTAGTGTTCATTGTTTCGGTTAAATAGCCCCTGATTTGTGAATTTGCTTTCATCTGACCATATAATATTATTTAAAAAATTGTCATCATCGTTAATTTTTTGTAATAACCAGTTACAATACTCTAAACGGCTAAGATTATCCTCAGGTCTTAAAAATGGGCAAATATGAATTTTATATGGTTTGTAATGGTTGTTTTTTAACGCTCTCCACACTGTTGTTTGTGGCAAATTTAAATTTAAAGCTATTTCATTTGTGGATGCGGTAGGATTATTGTTTATCTAAAATTATTATAGATTACAAAAATGTTATAATTAAAAATTGCAAATTAATCAAACCTCTTGTAGAATGTTTTCAGTGTTATCTTCTAAAACTCTATTTCCGCAATTTTCACGAGATTTATTAAATGAGCCGTATTCATTTAAATTTCGATGCAGTTCTAAAAAAAATCTTCTATTTGGTTGTTCCCTTTCTGGACACATTTCTAAATAACGATTGCTGGCTAGTAAGGCATTTTTATGACAAGTATAAAAAGCTTGTATCGTATCACATTTCTCTTCATTTGAAAAAACCATTTTTTAAAATATCTCAAATGAAATTTTACAAATTACCAATAAGATGAATCACTTTTGAGCTTGTCAAACTACAACTGCTTGCGCTTTTGTTTCCACTAGAAGCGTCTATTTCTATTTTGTTTTAGAGTTACGCCGTCTTTTGTTTTACAGCTATTACCCTTATTAGTAATAATAATTTACTAATTTGCTAATTTTTGTATTATAATGAAGAGCGAGTGCTAGAGTGTTATACATTTTTGAAATCAGAAAAATGAATGCCACAAAATGGCGCCAAAACAAAAGAGCGCCGCTATTTAAAAAAATGAAGTTGATGACGGTTCCAGAAAAACAAAACGTGCTATTTCAAATATGATTAGACAGCAATATCCAAAAGAAAAAGTTGCTGTGGAAGAGTGTTTTCAGATTTTTAAAATTGTTGTAAAGGAATAAGAGTCGAAAAACAAAAATCGATTTTTTGCGTTTTTTGCCCATATTTACGAAACAAAAGCAGCTACTTCAATTTTCATTCCAGATTATTAATAATCATAAAATTTCGCAACTTTGCCGCAATTTAAACGAATCTCTATCTCTTATAATAAGCGAGATCCCAATGGTGCCGGTCGAATTTGAATAACCCTGTATAATGTTTTCCTTTTCTTAAATTCTTCAGCACCTTGTAAAATAGTTTTTGGTTTGTTTGGCTATTTGCTTCTAATACTGAATTCTTCCCATATTTGTTGTTTAGCTAGTAAAACCATTTCTATTACTTTTATCCGTTGTAGCTATATTCTGATTTATGATTTAGGTATAGTTTCCACTTTTCTTTCTTGATTTTTACTTGTACTTTTATTTGTTGATTCCACCCACCCTTTAGTTTGTTTCATATTTTTATTTACAACTATTGTTCCGCATGTTTCTTTTGCCGTTGTTAAGATGATTTCTTTGGAATGATACCATGTTCTAAATGCATGGCATCCCACTGTTCTGTTTCTTTATCTCAATACCTTCTCTAAATGACTTGTATGACTTAATAGTTTCATAAGTTTCTTTAGGATGTGCTTTTGCTTTACAATTTCTGCCCCCCTTCTCACTTTAATATCTATAATTTCTTTCCTATATGTTTTATTGATGAAAACATAATCTATTCTGGACGTTTCATTTCTGTTCATAACCTTTCTCATATACTTATGTAAGTTCCTGTAGTTGTAAAATGTGTCTGTTACTATTAAGTTATTGTTCACGCAGGAGCTTATTAGTCTATCTTCGTTGTTTCTATGGTTCTCACCATGAGGACCAATTACATTAATTGCATTATTATTTCTTTTCCCAACTCGGCAGTTCAAATCTCCCAACAATATTAATCTGCCATTTACATTTTCTAACATTTCTATTTCTTCCCAAAATTCGTCTTCCTTATTTGCCATTTCGTCTTCACTTGGACCATGGACTATTGCTAAAGTTGTTTTGTTTTGCTGGTCTATTTGTAGTTCCACTTTTAAGACCTTTCCCGATATGAATTCCCATTTCTTTCTGCTTTTCACATGTATGTCGTCTTTCTGGTTCTATTATTCCATGCCCTTTCTTCTGCTAATAAATCTAATTTTTCAACTTCATTTTATTCTGCATTATCTTTACTTTATCTCCATAGCTTTCTAATTGTATTAAGCACATTTTTGGCCCCATTTTATAGGCTGTTTTAATGGAAACATAAGTCCTAATTTTTGTTGTATAAAATTACCCATTCCTTCTTTCAAGTCAGCTAGGTTACTTTTATCTATTTTCAATCCTGATACTATAATATTAATCTTTCTTCTCTTTTTCTAGTTGTTCTAGTCTTGTATTTGTAGCTTGTTTTTAAGCTTTCATATTCCTTTTTTTATAATGTTCTCCTTCATTAATGTCTCATTTTCCAACTTTAGTTTCCTTAATTCTTTGTTGTATTCTCCTTGATCTGAATGTATCTGATTTACTTCTAGTGTTAGGTTATGTAATAAGCCTAATATTTGGTCTTGTTATCATCATCTTTTTGTTGGGACTTTCCTGGTGTTCTGTACATACTCTTCTTATCTGGGGTTCTATTTGTGTTTTTAAGTTTTCTTTCTGTATCAGTACTCTCATTTTCCTCATTCCCCATCTCTTTCTTTTTCCGTTCTCTGTTGAAGAGTCTTCGGCGTCTCACTCTGTTGGCTTCACGAGCAGCGGCATCTTTGTCTGTTAAGCACTCACCTCTATTGCACACGTCCCACACCTAGCATTCTTCTTCCATCCAGACCCCACCTCTACCTGTGCACATCATTATTAGTACTCAGCTGTTTGTTTCCTTCACTCGCATTATGAACACTATTTATTTCATTACGTTTGATTGAATATTTAATACACAAATACCTCTTTGTACCTACAATCAACATTTCTTCTATTTCCTCTGTACTCACTTCTGCACTTTATACGAACACTTTTACTTGTTTAATAACATTTTAAACTAGCACTACGTGACGAAGCCGTATTCAGGGCAACTCACACACAACAGTGATTATATTAAGTTGTTTATATAAAATTTGTGACTAAATTTCTTGCTATGCTAAAGAAATAAGATTTACATCCCTATATCTCTTTCTAATTTTAGATATTCTATTGATGATAAATTTGATAATGTAGCAACGTACTATGTATTCCATTCAAAACAACTCAGGCTTAGTTTAAGCCGGCTTGACCAAACACATTGTATGTCTACAAATAATTTGTGTGTACTTAAATTTTCTACAACTTTTCTCAAATGTATTTTCTGATCTTTTGAACAATAAAAGAAATATGAAAAAATCCTGTACTGTGAATTTCTTTAAATAATAATTTATTATTTTTGCTGTTGAACTGGTTTTTACGGCACTTTATGAGGATTTAACATGACCTAACATCTTTGAGGGCCCATCTAACACACCTGCAATGACTGCTGCTCGGCCCCCAAATTAATACAAACATAGCTGGGCATTAACTCCTTGCTGGGCTCGAGCACCAGAGCAGGAAATCGGATACTGTCTTCGGCTGGAGCTTTAGTGGCTTCCAGAAAAAATTCCATCCAAAAATGAAATATCTACAGATAAAAAATTATTATACATTATTTCCCAGAAAATGTATATTGAAATTCCTATTTACTTGCTCTTCGGGTGTGCGTTCTTCATCTTTTCTCCGACGAAACCTGTCAATCAGCTGGATATTTCCTACGGTCGATTTCAGGTACCAGTCTGGGGGTTTTAACTTGAACATGCACTCGGCAGCTTGCACTGCATTTGTATAATGCTGCACCAGCACGGAGATTTCGAAAAATGTAGCTACATCCCAGTAGTCTTGCAGAGATTCCAGACTCCCTTTTTTGCCTATTAAATTATTTAAAACCATGCCTATGTGTTGGAGCTCCTCTGATTTTCCAATTTCGGCGCCCGCAATGACGAGAAGTGTGGCCAAGTTAATTCCTGCAAAATTAGAAACCCCAAGTAAAGAATTCTTAGTGACTAAATCATTGTAAATACCTGCGTATTCGTTGGGTTGCACTTCAAAACCTTTACGGTACCAATGAATAGCTTGGTTGAGGCTGTCTTGGTCAGAGTGGTTTGATTCTATGAACTTGTCCTTGTAAATTCGGCCACATAAACATAACATGTCGGGAAAATGGTTCTCTTTCTGCAGTAAATTTAATCATTAAGAAAAATTTTTCACTAAAAAGATCACGGTACAACATACCTTTTTTAAGGCACGCACGCAAACTTGCAGAGCTTTCTCACGGTCACCATCTTGTTTGCGTCGATTTAAAGCAAACGCATACCAATGCCAAATGTAAGAATTCAAGTAGTTACGAGATGCCGGTAAGGTTCGAAGATCATCCACCAACTGTACCATGGCATCATAATCTTGAATATCACGGAAGCAAAATAACATGTTGAGCACAACCTCTCCTGAGAGGACATGTGGATCATCGAGCCGTTTACGGATAGCCTGTAAAGCACTTCGTAATTCTGGTCCAGAAGCTTGCTCTTTCAGTTTTTTAAGATCTGCGAGGAATTTTTCCTTCATATGTGCTCTGGGTAATCAGATCAATCACGTGTTAATAAGGAAAAAAAAGAGCTGTGTCAGTTTAAGATTAAGGGAGGCAAACACAGATAGCGACCACTATATAATAATGGCTACAATGAAGCAAAAAATTGTAAATAAAAAAAGAAACATTAATACTTGAAAAGAGAATTAAATGGGGTGCAAAAAAATAAGATATATGTAAGAGAATTAAACAAAAACATGGGCCAAAAAAGTAGTAATAATATAGCGAAAGCATGAGAAATAATAATAGAAAATGAATGGTTCAACAAAGAATACGGAAAAACGAGATGACAAAAGTGATGGGCACAATTGAGATAACTACAAAGGTGAAAGAAGAATATATACAGGAACCATAAGAAAGAATGGACAGCGCAGGAACTACAAAATATTGAAAACAATAGTAGAAGTAATTATGTAAAAAATTAGTGTAAATACATCAAACAACAAGAAAGAACATGCAGAGTAAAAACAAGACAAATGAAAGCCAGCAGAAGAAACACTGAACCCATAGAACGGACATACGTAGAATACACACAAGTAATAAACTTAAGAATGTTGTAGACGTAGGGGCATCATGTACTTCACATCAGTTATAAAATTATAATAACCAATCCAGTGGCAATACTTGGAAAAGATCATAAGGGACTACCAATTTGGGTTTACACCATGCAGTTGTGAAGCAGATATTAAACACTATATAAATAACAGAAAAATGCTATAAGTTGGATTTTAATTTTAAGCAAGTCTGTGATAAAGTTAACAGGAAAACACTAATAGGAGAGATGAGAAATCTAAACAAACCTTCAAAAGTAATAAATCTGCCCAGCATGGCACTAAAAGAAACTATGATAGCAATTTAAATAACATTGGGAAGAAGAGATTATATAAAAGATTTATAAGGGGGGCAGAGGTAAGACAAGGGACGGCCTGTCAGCCACTTTGTTTGAATAACTGTGGAAATAAGAAAGATGGACCAATAAGCAGTAAATAAGTGCCTATACAGATGAGGGTCTACATAAAATGATAATAAAACATAATATATAAGATGGCAAACAAAATTTCATGGTGGAATGAGCTGATGAAAAACATACGGAAGATGCAAATACAAAGCTGCAGGAATAAAATAAAGGGTGAATAATTGTTTAGAGATGAGATGAATGAAGCAAAATCATACAAAAAACTATCATAGAGACCAAGCATACACAAGCCATACAGACTAATCGATCCAACAGAATTGATTGCAAGAGCTCCAAAGAATGGCAAATAATTCTAATACTGAATAATAATGTGGAAAATAGAATTTTGGAATTGTCCTGTATTTTGTTTAAAACACAGTATAAAACAAACTTGGATTTTTAAACAGGATAATCTTCATCTCAATAAATATTTCAGTTTTTCCCTTTGAAGCGTAATTAGGGTTAATATCTTTATTTTCAAAAACTACAAAGACATGCAAGAAAAACACTCTGCAACAAAAACAAAAGAGTGACAAATTTGCGAGAATTAAGCAATTGAATAGCATTTGGCTGTCAAATGATCTTATTTCTTCTTTCGTACGATATATGGTTTAAGAACTATAAAAATATTAAATAAAAACGCTTTTATTAGCAACAAAACTAAAATCCGTATAACAAGACTTTTTCATCATTAGATTTTTGCATTTTCTAACAACAAATACGCGGCTAACACTTCAAATGTTATGAAAAACACTTATAATTTTAACAGCTACAGGTTGTTCAATTGTTTATTTCTAGTAAACTATACCTTTTTATTCCTCATTTATTTTTTATTTTTATTTTATGTTTGTTATTAATAGTATATTATATACCTAGGTTGAAAAGTGAGCTATTATTTACCGAGAAATTTTATATCCTGAGGCGCGTAGCGCCGAAGGATATAATTTTCGAGGTAAATAATTGCCTTCTCAACCGAAGTATATATAGTATTTTTTTTACTACTAATAGCCGAACTAACACCAAAAGATCTTATTTTTATTTTAAAATTAGCCATTTCCCCTATTATTCAAACATATCGAAATATTAAGTAGCCTGGGGCTCGGTTATCAAGGCAACGAATAAAACAATTGAAACTGATGGGTTCCAATGAACGTCATTATTCTAAAATAATTGGAAGGTTTTAAGTAAAAGTATTACAATAAAATATTAAAATATGGCTGAGAATCTTAACGAACAAAGCGACAGTGATTTAGAAATGGAAAATTGTACTCCGCCTGAGCTTCGAGAGGCAGCGGCTAGTGATTTTCATATTTTTTGATAATTTTCATTATCTTTATTAACCTAGGTAAATAATGAATTATTATTATTTACCTAGGTTAATAATGAACTACTTCTCATTACACAAATGAGGTAAACAATAAGGTTTTCTCATGTTAGTAGTAAAAAAAAGCATTTTTCTTACATATCTCGGTAGTTTTTGAAAATAACTACATCAATTTCATATATTGCTTAAATCAGATATACATTATATTAAATAAAAGGCAAGTTTGTGCTATAGTTTTCAAATGAAACAAAATAAATTTAAAAAAAATGTTGTTTATTTCCACTCTTTAGGGAGCGATTTAGTTTCAAAGAAATTACAGACTCACTTCTGTTTGGTAAACTATATTTCGGAAAAAACAAAACTAGCTTTCAATTAGGCAACTTTTGTTCCATTTAATGTGTACCTACTTAAATTCAAATCCAACTTACTTGCTTTGAACCTCGACATCTTGAAGTAATTTTCTTAATCGTTGATGCAAGAGTTCACCAACTTCTTCAGTCCGTGCTCCGGCAGCTGTGATAAGGCAAGAGGGAGCTCCCGTCTCAGGAAGGCTGTATGAAATGAACGAGTAGTTTCCACATGACAACTATAACAAGAATGGGAGGTTATGTTTGCAGTCAGAATCACAACGGGGGAGTACCTTCAGCCTTAAAGTGACCTCTGGATCTGTATCATTGAACAGCAAAATGTTTTGCTTCATGTTGAAGCTCTCACGAACGCCGAGATGATAAAATAATGTGCTTTGCTGAACGGGAATTGATAAGTCCACAATGGCGACATCGGCATTATAGAAACTTCCAACCACATTAGCTTCTCCAAAATCTAATTTTTCAAACTGTAAAACACTTCGTATAGGTAACCTTACACACTTCTAATAAAAATAATACTAACTTGTATATGATTATGATTAGCACCAACATGTAAACAAGCCTGTCGGACATCCTCGAGAGCCTTCTTACGTTGCAAGTTGTCCGACTGGCAGATATCGAGCACACAAACGACATCCATACGAGCACGACTGCTGGTAACACTACTGTTGGAGCTAGCAATCTGGATAGTGTGGCCCGACAGATCCGAATGTGAACCTACACTGTCAGTCATACTCCGACATTCTAAAAATGGTCGTTAAACATTTTTGAGGCTTCCAAACGAATATTTTACCTGGGTCGGGCTCCACTACAACAGGCAATGGGGCTGGCATATTTTTTGACATAGCATCAAAGCAAATCTAATAACATTTGTCTTCTTAAAACTAATCACAAACTTTCAGCTTGGAAGATTTGCACTATCGGATTTCCGTTACGGGCGATTTAGACATGTGTTCTCTCAGTCGACAGTGTATTGTACAAAAATACAATCACCTTAAAGTTATCTTGCATTGCACATCTGTAAAAAAATAAAAATATTGCTTCAAAAATGTTTAACTTTTTGATTTGACAGTTTGACTTTGACGTTTGTCGATCACGTGGTTTCGCCGCATTTAGCGTCACCTGTGGTTTTACCGAGAACTAAATTCAACTCCAAGTAGTTTATATGACGCTACCACGGAAATAAATAGAGAATTGCACCTTGTATAGCCTACAATTGACGCTACAACTTCAGAATGAAGTTTATATAACGTACACCAGTTTCTCCTGTTAGGATTTAATATCCACTGTAAGAAACGAGCTCACTACACTCTCAAATTCTAAAGAATGGTGATTATCACAGATAAATTGGAAAGTCCTTTTAAGTTTAAGGGGATAGTAATTCGTTGGTTACCAGCAATAAAATTAAAAAGATTATACTAGCCATAACCTGTTTAATTTAGACGACCCAAAGTCTTATGTCGCGGGACAATTTATTAGATTTCAAATGATCCAACACGATTAACACTAATTCAAATAATCAGTAACATAAAAACACTGTAGTGACATGGTGATTGCTTTTTTTTCCGTTGAAATCTAAGAGCCTGATATTTTTCATATCACATTTCATTAAAATCCAGATGAAAAGACACCTTTAATTCTCATAAAAACGGGAAAAGAAATGCGTATATATACATTTCGACCGCTAAGCGGTCATCTTCAGTTCGGATAGATTACACGCAGGAGCAAAACAACGACGTGACCTAAACAGCAGACGATTATAAATCATTTTCTTTCTAATCATTTCTGTTTTGTTAATATTATATTTTTTTTATTTATTTGTTGGCTATCTGTGCTAGTTAAATACTTTCCTGTTCTTGACCGTTTGCATTATTTTTATTACATTTCAATATTTGATTATTTGTTTTTGATATATTTATATTTATTGGTAAAGTAGCTACATAAGAGGCGGCCGTGGGCTAGAAGTTAGCGCAATAGACTTCTACGCTGAAGGTTCTGGATTTAATTCCCAGTACAGTACAGCGAGGTATTCTGCCTAGTAAATCTTCTCTGGAGTAGAAGTGTTTACACTTCCCGTGGTTTGGAGCCCAAGTTAAGCTGTAAGTCCTCTATGTCTGTGGCACTCTAAACGCACAACGCAGGCATAGGAGAGATGATCGCTACGTCCCGTAGAGATAAAGTACTCGAAGAAGAAGCTGCATAACATCTTCACCCGTATTTTACTAAAAATCAATTCATGTTGATGATGGTCTATTTTTAAACTTAATGTTTTTTCGTATACTGTGTTACGAAAACTAACAATTTATTATTATAATGTTACACATTACCATACAATAGATGCTATATTATCTCATGCCAGAATACGAAGTCCAAGAAGTTTCCTCAATTTCCGTCTAATTTTGTTTTGAAAAATAAATGATTCGAAAATGTATGTTTCTGACATAAATAGTATGATACATGGTTGAAAGAAATTACACTTGCACTAATATTGCTTATTTCTTTTTATTTCATTGTAGATTGAATGCTTTAAATAAAATACACTTCAATTCACTGTTTTATGCATTAGTGAATTCATTGGGGACCACATTTTTTATAAGAAATAATGTTACGGTTTCTTAAACATTTTTAATTGTGAACAAAGTACGTACAAAACAATACAACAGTTGAGCCAACGTGCGTAACTATAATTAAGCTCGACACTACGTAAGAGACATAAAGGAGGAACGATTACGAACTATAATTAGAAATCATTGCCGAGAATATTTGTGTACAAAAACAGAAAAAAATTAATAAATAAAATTAAAAGTAAACTGTTTGCAGATTTATGTAGTCGTTTACAATTTACCTAGATGAATAAGTATTTATATGCTTTAAAACTATGTCGACCAGAAAATTAGTTATCATCTAATGTATTTTTGTAGGGGCCTCGATGGAGCAGTGCGGGAACGCGTTGCCACTCGAGGTCACAGGGGCAACCGCATTACGCTTAGTTAAGTTTAGGGTGCATGTTGCATGAATGACTAGTATGTAAGAGACGCCCACACACCCCTGAAGTAATGCGAAAGCGGTTTCGTGGGGGGAGGGGGGTAGTATGAATGAATGAGAAAACATATTTTTGTACTTAGAAAAACATCTTTACATATTATGCTCTCCTTTTTTTTACAACGGACAGTTTCGCAAGAAGCAAATTTATGTTTTAAGCTTTTATATATTATCTAAAATTTCTCAGAAATGAATCTTTAGATAAGATTATTGAGCTGCTGTTTGAAATATGTTAAAAATTTGCCACATCCTGAACACATCTAGAATCAAAACTTGTTTTGTTACGGGCCAAACGAGCGTTTTTGTCGACCCCCAACAGGAAAGGTGGAAAAGGTTCACGAGAAACGCTTACGGGAGGTAAATCTAACGTAGTTGTGTACAGAGTAGGTCAAAATTAGTGGGCGCCACCTTCCAGGTTACAGCTGAATGCAGATTTTCGTAGGAGAGTCGAAAAACCAAAGGCTTATGGGAATCTGACTCACCTTTGTTGTGCGTCCTCCTGTATATAAAGCTTACAAAGTTCATGCACATAATACATTAAAAATACAAGAAATAAAAGATATGGTGAATATAAAGAGAAACGTAATTCTATTGCTGTTTGAAATTGGTAATACACATGTACAAGAAAAAATATCCAAAACGATAACAATTGCCGTTCAACACAGAGAGAATACTGAATGTTCAAACAAGATAGGCTCGCCGCCAGTGGCTTGCGACATTTACTTTAATGAACAGATCTACGCAGGCAGTGACGTTCGAGTTTTTAGAAATTATTTAACTTTCACCTAAACGAATAATTAAACACTGGGCAACTGAAGGTTGCCTCACTTTTAATATTACAAGGAAATTAAACTGTTCTATTTCCTAGTCTTTAACGAAACAGGGAAAAAACAAACACTGTACAGTATATTGGCAAGTTTTACCTTGGGTTTCTCTTCGGTACGGAGTAGAGAGAGGCACAATTGGGGTGTTCTTAGGTTCTTCTGGAAGCAGGAAAAATTCGCAGGCACGCCCCTTTGACGGAGAAACAAAAAACGGGAACTTCAAACACCAAAAACTCCGCCGCTGCACAGGATGGTCACTTGCGACGGCTCAAAGGAGACTATCACGAGGTTGAAAGCCTCCATTTCCACACAAGTCCAGCGGACAAATTCACTGAATTGTCTTTACAAAAAGCTGACACTCTGCTAATATATTTAATCCAACACAAGTCGAAGATTCTTTTGCCTAAGGCAGAAAACGAAACGATAAATTCATTTAGCAGAAGAGAGCAGCCAACAACCCGATCACTCGCAGAGGCTAGCGTCCACTGACTTCCCGTTCGTCCAAAAAATCGCTTACTGTTGAATTCAGTATGTCTAGGTATTTTTCCGAAGACAAATTCTCGTTGTAAATACAAAATGATAATTTGTTGTTCATTAATAAACAAAAAACATTAAAGCTAAATTTATGTTGATAATTAGTTTCCCGAACTAGATGGGGATTTGGTTTGACCAAAAGTGATTGTTTCTGGAATTAACTATGCCATCCCTTGAAAATTTTGCTTCGTCTGTCCAAATAATTCTTTCAAGAAAAGAGTTATCATCGTTAAGTCTGTCCATTAACTGCGTACAAAACAACTCTCTTCTTTGAAAATCTCCATCTACGAGGGCTTGCACACTTTGAAATTTATAATTATGCATACCGGCTTTCTTGAGTATCCGCTGGGCAGATGTATATGAAATTCCAACTGCAGTTTCTACTCCTCTGATGGACGCTTGTGGCTCTTTAAATACCCCAAAACGTTTATCTGATTTTCTTCATTACCTATCACCGGTTTCTGTCTGTTTCTCTCAACTTTAACTTTGCCGTGATCAATAAATGTCTTCTCTATCTTTCGAAACTTGCGTTTGGTAAGAGGAGTTAAATGAGGAGGCAAAAACTTCCACCCAACGAAATTGTTCTAGAACAATCCTCTTGCAGGTGTGCCTGCCGGAGCACCTGTAAGCGAAGAGTTCCAAGAACTGCCTTTTGTCGGCAGACTACACAAGTACGTCAAACGGAACAGATGGGAAATTTCAAAGGCTAAGCGGCAAAACTCAAACGAACATAACAGTTTAAAATCATTAAAATATTGCAATATCATAAAACAGAGTATATCCAAGTTCTCTATTATATATTTACTTAATTCATTTTTGGAAGTACCAACTTTGGGTGATATGATTTTTATCTGACAAATTACTTTACTAACTTCGTTATATAGCAAGGAATAGGTAGTTCATAAACCACTTCTACAAATACGTGCATTCCACAATAATTTTTAGAAGGGATTGCTATAACTGGTAAATAACATTTTTGACCAAATTTTAAATTTTTAGGTGCCCTAAGAGTTTCCACCTTAATGAGATGTCACTTTTTACATCAACAAACCCTTACATTTGTTTCCCTGTCAGCCATGGGGCTTAGGGCCGTCTACCTAAAAACTGGAAACAAACTGCAGCCAATGTGAAGAACAATACGTATAATATACGATAAAATAAATTGATTACAGAGTCTTGGCATTGTTCTGATTACAAGAAAATTAAATAAATCTTGACATTGGGGTTGCGTGTGCAGATATGTTCTTAAAGTATGATAGTTTGCAATAATGTGAAAAAGTTTCACTAAATTTATTCCACATATGTCGTAGAAGTAGATTGGTTTGCCCGTATTTTTGCACTACTTTTAGCAATTTTTATCACATGTTGCTATGATTTTGTTGGTAATTTACTCAACTTATTTTAATCTTGAATATGTTGTGTACTACTTATTAAAACCCGCAAGGATAAAGGTCGGTACCTAAGGTGACAATAGAAATCGCTAATTTTAGCCTACTTTAAGTCATTCTAGTAGCCCCTTAAGACAGCGATTAAAAATGGCTTTCGTATGCTCAGTAGAAAGAAATATAGAAATATGCACTTTACCAACTCTAATTATTACCGAAATATGTCAGATCTGGTCATGTGGTTGTTTAACAGGCAATATTTATATTTTTAATATTTATATTTAAGTGTGCGTATTATTACAAGAATATTTCATATTTTTTATCTCTTATTATATAAGTTACAGATATATTCCAACAGTAATTTCTTCTTATACCTATTTAACAATTTCAAGGTGTCTTCTTGATGCTTCGAATTTCATACTTTACCTTCACCAAAATACCAACCAAGAAGGACTTGACTTAATGGTTATTACTCATAAAAACAAAAACACAGGGTTATTCACGAGTGATGATGAACCTTAACAAGTTTAAATGCAACCAAAAAGTTTTCAAATGTCACTAGATATTGCAGTAATCAGAACGGAATTAATAATTTATGGAATTCTGCTTTAGATTTATTTGTCAATTTATAGACTAGAAATAAGTGGCAAGCGCCTTCAAATTATAACGTGTACCAACAATGAACGAACAGATTTGCTTTTAATTTATGCGGAATGTCATGTTACTTTAATGGTGTATTAATTAATTTCTATCAGATGGTGGCCTACATTAATTTAGTAGATAACCTTAAAGTTATCTTTTGTTAACATATCAAGTTAATACAAACCATCTTTGCTTCGCAATAATCTAAATTTAATTTAGAATGAAGGCATTTTTAGAAAAAGTATATATGGTTGCATGAAAATACATCTAGACCCTTCAATATTCATCAGTAGAGCGTAGAGTTTTGAGCATATAAAATTTCACAACAGCTTTATATAATGCTTAATAATGTAGGTAAATAAGTCATAAAAATCTATCTAAACTTTAAATTAGTATTGAAAATTCACAATCAATAAATATTAAAACTATATGATTATGTATACAATAAAGAAAACATTTTTCTGAACATTAAACAAAATACAAGGTAGGAAACTACCAAAAATTGAAAATATAAGAATAACAATAAAATACGTATTGCGAATATATTTCTATAGCTAATATTCAAGTGCTTTGATCAACTAAAACGGGTTTCTATGAATTGCCAAAAGCTTTTAAATTGGGAAATGTTGTGTTTGAAATCCATGCTCATAATTGGCGCATAATTAAAATTTGGGATCGATCATATACATTTTCGATAATATCTGCTGTTAAAACGCTAACAAACTTGTGTAAAAATATACGTCCCATACAAAAATCAGTTACCAGAAAATTAAAAGTTTGGTTTCAGTTGCATTTCAAAGGAAATAATAAAATTTAAAGCAAATTAACGCATTCTACGACAGAATGTGTGTCATAAGCTTAAACTCAAAATAAACTGAAAAATTGAAAACAAAAATTGCATAAAGCTTTACTTCAAATGATTGCTTTCGTTATGATTTGGATTTACTTCTAGACATTTCCATTAATTATTGCATGTAGCGTAGTAGCCAGAAAACCGAGCTCTACTAGTAATAATTCTGCATAACAAACATATGATACATGCTATAAGACGGCTTTTAAATTTTTATTGTTGCTACCACAATTTGTAATTGATATTTGTATGGTTGTAGTTGTTGTTTAGACAAATATGCTTATAAATTTACTTATTATTTCTAAATGTTTTCTCTTTTTGAAGATATCTGCAGATCCATTCCAGAACTGATTTTTCTAGGTACTTAACTGTCAATTTCACTGTGATCAATCTTACAAAATCGATGCTTCACCTTCACCCAAATATCGATTAAAGTAGAACACCATTTTGTTGAATTCGTGGTTGCAGTTTAAAACTGAAGAATAGAATAGAATACCTTCCAAAAATATTAATATATACAGGGTGTTCCTAAATATCATGTACATACGGAAGGAGGTAATTCCTTGGCTTATTTCATGACTAAAAGTTCATATAAACATAGGTCCGCAAACGCTTCGTTACTGATCTACGGGGTGTTAAAATTTCAAGTTTTTTTTAGTTTTTTTCTTTATAGCTCCTGTAGTTTTTGAGATATTTAGCTCAAATTTTGAATACAGGTTACGCTGCAGGGCTTACATCATTGGGAGTGCCAAATGGTTGTGAAAATCTACAGGGAGGTACTTTTTCAGGGGTCATGCCCCTTTTTCTCCACCTGAACTTTTTTGCGGTGCGCCGCTGGTAGATTCTAAAATACAAAATCAGTTTCCTGTTTTGTTTAGAATCTTTTTGTTTTCCTGTAGTTTTTTCGTATCTGCGACGGTTTTCGAGAAAAAAAATTAAAAACGATTTTCTGTAATTCGCTAGACGAAATTAAAATTTTTAAAATGGTCTAGTAGGCTCTGGCTTTATTTTTATAATCTCATGTTTCCATTAATTTTGACAGTTTAGTCGGCACTACCTGTTAAAAATTAAAGCTGGGATGACCCGG
>JABXWE010021403.1:0-14270 GCA_014611495.1 Limonius californicus | reverse complement strand
AAATTGCATTTAACCAAAGCAGGCTTTATAGCATTATTTATCATGTGTGCTGGACATCCCACAGCAATAATATTGGCATTTTCTTTCCGAAACAATTGATATGCCGAGTGAAAACGTCCGAAATTGACGGTGGCATTATCTGTTGAATAACAACTGATGTTCTTCAACGAAAGTCCAGCCTTTTGGATTCTATTTTTTAAATTTGAAAAAATTGCATTGGCAGTCTCCTGAATCTACAAAAAAATCAAGGAGACATAATTTGACACCTTCTGCAGGCACATAGTATCTAAGGAGTATTGGAAAAAGTTTAGCACTTCCATGATTGGAAGCATCTGTTGAGATTCCAAAATATGTACCCTTTCTGAGTTCTTCCAATGAAGGTTCTATGGAAAGAGGACCAAGAACATTAAATGCTATTGAACTAGCCTTTGTACGACCTAGACATATTTTTTTGCAATTTTGGTGTCTTCATACATTGTAGAGGCTAATAGTGCAGTGCAGCCTAACGAATTGTATGATTGGGAGTGTTTTACAGTATGGTAAACTTCCGTAATTTCTGCGGCCACTACTTTTTGCTATTCAGAACGAAAAACATCTCGTGATAAAATGTTATGTTGTTTTAAAAACTGACGCTCTATATGAATTAATTTCTTAATTGATTGCCGCTCTATAGGAATTAAAAACGTTATTTTAATTGCAGTTTTATTTTGGGTTACCGTGTGATGCTCCCGACTCGGGGCTTGTAGATTTGCTTACGGGATAGCTCAGACCAGGATCCTTTTATCGACTAAATAAAATTGTACACCAGTAAGGAAATAAAACATTTATTGAAAAACTTAATGGCAAATAATTACATATAAATACACTCTGAAAATAACACACTGTATATGGTTAAGGCATGTATTATTAGTATCATACAGTAATTTACATATATACCATAAAATCAATGGAAATTTTAATAATTATAATGGCTTGTAAATAACAACAGGAAATCAATTTTTAATACAATAAATCAGTGTGAAAACGGACGGTGGGATAGGCAACCCAAATCACTCGTAGATACCTATCTTACTTATGCACGTGGGTTGAATATCATGGGATTAATAGAGTAATTAAAATACCTTGGATTGTGACATTTGACAGGAAAATAACGGAACTCTGTATTAATTGAATGTGAATACCTTCGTGTGTTTAATGGTGTTTGTTTCCTCTGGTCTCGGAGATGTCTTGAATATTCTAACCTCTTTGTTAGGCCGCTCCACGCGTTCGGTCCAACAGCTGATTTTCAGGTAAAAGTTTTTGAATTAAATGTGATCGTTTCTCTGGGGTTTCGGGGTAATTTAGGTCAAACAACGGGATTAATGAATACGGATCGGTATTGGACAGGCCAATTATTCGGTTCAGGAGAATTAATATAAATAAAAGTTTCAGGTAGAAAAAATTATAAATCAAAGGAAATTTTATAGCAAAACGCTTATAGCCCTTCTTTTAATTCAATAACTCGCTTGTATTGGGGAGACACCCCGAAAACAAACTCGATTACGAATTATACCTTATTTACGGGAATTTAAACTTCATACAAGAATAGGGAATTACGCCCCGAAAATTGTATAAAGTCAAATCGTTCTGCGGGTATCTCACACGTCGTATGCAGTCATTTGGGGAAATAACCCCGATGATGGATACTAATTGTAATTTACCCTTCGCTGCTATTCTCTTACACCCGATTTGTAATGGGGAAAACCCCGAAGACAAATGAGTTAAAGAATTTTTATTAAAACTTCGGACTAAATTTGTAATGAAACTATTGACTGGGATTTACAATTAAATTACTTACTTGACGGGATAACGGTATTTGAATAGGTTATAACTGCAAGGAAATGTATTATTAAGGAAATTTGGACTGGATTTAGGGAAAATTTCGAACTCGTAGCTATTCACAACTGGTTTAAAATTCAACGGAGGAATTCTGTTCTAATCTTCGTACTCTGGTGGACCGGTCTGGTTCTCGCTCGTACTGGGATCGGAAAGATAGATAGATAAAACGGCGGCGGTCTGTCTGGACGGCTATTATTCTGAAAATATGCGGTGCGGAGTCGAGAGTTTGAATTACGGGCGGCCGGGATCTGGAATCACTCTGGCGGGCTTGGGCTCGAAATATGAAGCAGCGGTCGGACTCGCTCTCGGCTAAACTGGAAAGTAAACTGGTGCGGACTTACGGCAATTAAACGGCGGTCGGTAAACTTTGTAGAACTGGTGCGGTCAAGGAAGAACAGGACTTCTCCCTTGCCGGGTCGGAACCCAAAGATCCCTTGCTCTGGGGCTGGAGCGTCTTTTTATACCCCCTAAATTTCGTTAATTATTCTCAGTACTATTTGTTTGTTGGTGGGATGTTTGCTGAACGGGGGAAACATAGTGGGGACTCGATGCAAAACGTGACTTAGCGCGCTGCAGGCGCCTTATTTCTAAACTACGCGGTCACAAATTTAATATAAAATTCATTTCGACCGCGCACTAAAAAACTTCGTTACAACCGTTTCGCTATTTTGTTACGTCTTTCTAAAATTGAGTTATGTTGACAGTTGCCTTTTGTAGGGTCAACATTGCCGAATATTGTTTTTTTTTCGCGCTTGGCCTTAGACGCTTTTGAGAATCAACGTGCCGAATTATTCCAGATCTTTCTAGAACATTTCATGACATTTCGAAATATGGTGTAATATTTTGGGGGAAGTGCAGGTTTCCGTTGCGAAAGTTCGCCAGTCAATTTTCGACCTCTGATGGCTCCGGGTCTTCCCAAATTACATCTTCGGGGAAGGGCCGTAAATAAATCGAGTGTTGCAAGTGTCGGCTTGGGTTTTCGACGGGTATACCTGGTGTAATTTTCGTTTCGTTGTTTTCTCATGGGGTATAAACAACAAATCGACAATTGTCGGATCTTATAGAAGTGCGCTAGGATTTTAAACCCAAACAGAGGCAAATCATTGCGAATTCGCCGATCGCCTTTGACGAATTATAGTGTCAAGCCCATTCTCTGTACCTGCACATTGCAACGCTGTTGTGAAGGACGCCCATTTCATCAAGTCTTCAGGGGCGTACCAACCAAGTTTTCTGAAGTCTACCCTTTTTCCCGGACCTGAAAATACCCCAGACTGTACCTGCATCGGGGAAAGAAAGAAGGAACAATCCCAGTATTGTGCCGGCCGCTCCTAGACTCGTTCAAGATAAAAATCTAGTTTTTGTGTTGTGAGAAAGAAACCCTTTTTTTTTCGCGTTAACTTGCAAACTTCAAATTTTGCTTTCATGTCACTAGAAAAACGACCATTAGTCGCCGAATGTGGTGTTTGTTGTTAATTATGAAGCTACCAAATTATATGCTGTTTTATTCTTGTGAACTTCAGCGTCGCTGGTGCACGTAGCTGTATGAAAAACGTAAATATCGTTGCACCAGCGGCGGCGAATTTCTTTTTAACGTTCTAAAAGTAATGATGTAATCCAGAATCATAGAGCTATCATTTGTTGTCATTGTTTTGTACTGTGTCATTTTTAACAGTCTAATTATATTGTGTCTTTTGTACTTGTTTGTGTACGAATTTTGCAAGCTTCTTATATATATATAGGAGGAGACACAATAAAGGTGAGTTCCATTCCAGTAAGCTGTTGGCCTCTCGGCCTTCCACGAGGACCTACAATCAGCTGGATTTGGAAGGTGGCGCCCATTGATTTTGACTTACCCTGTGCACAACTACGAAGATTTCCTCCCGTAATCGAATTTCACGAACTCCCTCTACTCCTCTAAGCTAAGCCGTAGGCCTTTTTCCACCAATACGGTTACGGGTCGACGGAAAAGCTCGATTGGCCCGTAGTAAAAAATGACTGCATTGTCTTATTTTGCTTCACTGTGACTTCATGTCTTGTGTGCTCAGCTCCCTCAAAATGCCGCTTGATGTCCCCTAGTCCTCCATAGGCAATTTAAAAAGATTTTTTATACAAAACACAGTAGGCTTTCGAATTTTGTTCGCTAAGCCGTGGATCATCCATTTTATAAATTTTATTACTGCAACAACAAAAATTCCCTTTAGGATTATTTAGTATAGCAAATATTATATAGTAATCTATTAGTAAAAATTATATATGTAGTAAATTATGTAGTAAATTCTATAGCAAATTATGTAGTAAAAATTGTTTAAAGGTATAAAATGGTTAACGTTTTCGATACCCACTTGGGAGCATCATCAGACTAAAATAACCACATATAAACATTTAACATCTTCAGAAAAAGCAAATAAACTTGCCTAGTAAGAGAAAATATCAAAATTACAAAAATTTAAAGGATCGAAACCATTGTGTAGGAAAATTATTTAAGCAAAAACACACAATATGAATAAACTAAATACAATACTTCATAACTAAGGAACTAAACATTTCGCGTCAACGCCGAAATTAAATATTATTAGAAAATAAATCAACTCATGATGATTAACATTATTTTAAGTTTAAAATTGAGAACCCCAAAATTTGGGACCTCATTAAAACGGAATAAAAAGTAAAGCAGGAACAGTGTTTGCCATGTTAAGTATTATAGGCGTGGTGAACCAAAGTAAAGTGGTTGAAACGACATGTGCCAGGAAAACTAAAGACTAACAATAAGTAGTTAACTGTACAGGTTCATGTTCAGGTTAAAATTTTTTTACATCTTCTCGCACGTGGATATACTATATAATCAGTTACAGTCAAGAAATAGAGGCAGTGTTCAAATTCAGAAGGATATTTTTGTTTTGAAGTAAATATTTTCCTTGCGAGAGCCCAGATAGATGATGTTCAGGAGGAAGTTTATTCAAATTTTATTCAAGTAAAACGAAAACGATCATGAAGACAGACGAAGTGTAATTGCTAAGAACACAATCTTGGTCCAAATGAAAGAACGATTTGCTTTTTGGAAGCAGCTGCATTGTTGAACAATAGCTCCTTTTCAAAATTATGTAAAAACTTTCCAGTGGATATTTTAGACAGATTATTTTCTTTTTATCCCATGCTCTCTAAGAAGAGGTTAAAAAGCGAGTCCGAACTGATATGCACAAGATCCGACTTTAAACAAATATCTGCTGCTATGAATATTTTAATATTTTTATTAAAAAATAATCTTGAAGAAACTTTTGTGGAAACACCGAGACTTTTAAATATTATTGTAACAACACCTATGACAACCGCCGAAGCTGAAAGTTGCTTTTCCACATTAAAGCGTATAAAAAGCTTTTTACGAAACACCATGCTTAACGATCGCTTCAATGCTTTGCCTACAATGTCTATCAGCGGGAGTTTCGCTAACGGAATTGATAATTTTGAAGAAAACGTTGCGGACACATTTATTTCAATGAAAAATCGACAAGGAGATTTCCATTTTAAAAATTAAATGTGTTAGGGTGTGTGTTACCAAAAACCGACGCACTACGATCCACGGACGAATAACTAAACAAAACAAGGTTTTCGGCAACAATTAACGGAACACCGAAATCTTCTACCCGCGGGTAACTCGCTGCCACGTATCGGTGTTTTTCACCGCGGCTAACTCCACTGCGAAACGGGTCTGGGTGAAATGCTAATATTAAACGAATTTCAAAAGGGGCGCCAGGATTCTTCATCACCATTCGTCGTGCAGCGATATCCAAAAACCTACCTTATCGAATCCAAGTAAGGGTTAACTCTTACCACGCCGAATATAACGTACGGGTTCCAACAGACAAACAAAAACAACAAGACACAATAAAACTCCAAATTGAGGTTGATGCTAGAGTCCAGTATAAGTATATTGACCAAAAGAATAGGGCACAAGACAAATCGCACAATAATAATGGTACAATATTTAACATGCCCTGTGTAAAGTTGATAGTAATGGTACAATATTTAACACGCCCTGTGTAAAGATGTAAAACTCAGTAAAAGTTTTTAATAGGCTACCTAAGTATGTAATTTTAAATAAGTAACTGGTTACCGAATTATATCACAATACCTCAACGGTAAATGTTCATAATAAATAAACACCCTGTATATGGGTTACAATATAGTAAATAAAATTAGAATCTGGATGAGTGAAGCTCACAATTTATAATTAGGTACAAAGTATCCAAATCAATTACAGATTACATCCACTTTCACTCATAAGTTGATGAACAAAATTATAAAGAAAAATTACTTGATTATTTTAATTAATAGGGAACGATTTCAGCGAATGTATCCCTAACTGAAGACTTGATCTATCGATCAATAATAAAAATATCTACGACATTAATTAACGTACGCATCGAAATTCGCGAACGCTTTGATACAACGTAGACAGGCCTGGCGATGTTGTAAGCGTCTACCTACCGGTTAAAGATACTTCAATTCTTCGACGTAATACGAAAAAGGGTAATTAAAAACGCGAGTCTACCTAACAACTCTCCGCAAAAATGTTTCCTTGTATACATACGACGAAATAAATCAATTTATGAGAGAAAGTTCACTCTAGCTAGTAGTAGAGCCACTTCCAATAAATTCCCAAACAAAATTGACAATTAAATATTAGATGTAGATTGCAAACCGATAAGTTAGTGATGAAATATTTAATTAAATGAAAGTAATTAATAATGGTGACCACAATGACTTGCTATGAGGCAAATAAATACTACCCTCACAGGTGAGTAAAACATTTTAAGTTAAGATAGCCCAATTAACATGTAAATATAACATAACCCCAAATTGATAATTTCACGACCATAACATAGAACAAAAATATTAAAGATAAACTTTCCTGGTAGTTGTTGACGAGCGGTGTGGGTACACGAACAGAACTCCTCGCCTTCTTTGAGGAACGACAGAATGGTAGCATCCAACCGGAAAGACAAACGGCTGACGAACGTTCCTACAGGTATCGGCAAGGGTTATCTTCAGCGTCGGGACTGCTTGGCTCCCACTTCTACTTCCGCAGAGACAGAAGGGACAGGATTGCCTTCCGCGAATGGATTACGGCGGCGTTGGCAGCCTCCAAATTCTCCCAAAAGTTCAAAACCACAATACTTCGAACATGCGGCTGGTAAAGTTAATTAATCGTAGAAAAGCTGCTATCAGCACCTCAAATAACTTCACAACTCAGCACTAAAACTCTATAAATGCCAATTTTAGGGGCGGATGCTCCAGATTATCCGAGATTTCAACTCGATTCAAGAATAAATCTTCACGCAGAACAACCACTAAAATTTTCACCAGTCGAAGTCTGCCTTGCTCAACAACCACACCGGAAGTGACATGCAAAAATCACCCACCTTCAGGAAATTCTCCCACTCATCCATCAAAATCCACCTACACAACCAAAAATTCATAAAATTCCCTAAGGAGAAAGGAAATCAAAAACTATGAAAAGGAATATTTGCGCCAATTTCAAATTTATGCAACCCACCATACCTTCATGTACAACAAAAAGGTTGTTGCAATTTTTAAACATAACAAAACTGCTCCTGAGTTGAAAAATAATTCAAGCAGCCGTCGCAAAATGTATAGCGCCATGTCGATTAGTAATTTGAGCCGAAAATAGTCTAGAGAAATTTTTAATCCAACAATAATGAGCCTCGACATCGCTCGCAATTAATAATAAATTTGCATGTTTTTGCTTTTTATTATTTGTGTAGTACAATGGGCCTACTACTTCATACTTAACAATATTTCCAATTCTAATTTCTTCCAAACCATAAACGTTAACCGAAATATTATTTTGCTTTTCAAATTTACTAATTTGGGAAAGTTTCATAGGGAATTGCAAACCTGCATAGTTCGCAACGTTTAAACAATCCCCGTACGAAGACGTTCTATGAATAGAGCCACTTGGTTCAACAAAAGCTGCCGCAATCGCCCAAGCAAAACACAATTGATCAGAATTTTGAATATTTACGACGGCTTTTTTATCCGAAATTTGTTTAGGAAGAGGGATATAGGATGAAGCTCTTATAGGATTGTATTTGTTAATATTAAGTTCCAAAAATAAAATCTTTTCCAGAGCCCATCCTGAATCCCTCTCCTGAAACTCGGACAGCTTCGAGTCTAGTACGTCTGTAAAACGATCAAATAAATCATTTAAATTGGTACCGTAGGTAACAACTTCATTTCGCGTATTAAATGATTTGATATCTCTAATGTTTTTAGATTCCAAAACAAAAAGACCGAAAAGTTCAACATTTACTTTAATATTAACAAATATCTGTAATTTTGCTCGAATTAATTTCACAACTTTCTGACTAATCGATTCCATAAATTTACGAAGATTTATTTCATCGTTTTGACAGTTAATTTTATATGTGACTATACGAGCCTTGAATGCTGATCGCAAGACAACGACATCCGCATAATCTGTTTGATTTTGAAAGCTCCTCTTGTGCTGAGCGCTCCTAACATGTCCAGAATAAAATCGTCGTGGAACATGCTCATCACACTCGATGCAGTATGTAGTTGTAGACGTTGAAGGAATAGATGTCGAAGGAGTAGACGATGATGAAGATGCTGGAATGTAAAATAGCATTATAACACATTACTAAATTATACAATGTAATTAGTTATACCTTGGGGATATGTAGTTGCAGATGTTGAAGGAGTAGCTGTCGAAGGAGTAGGCGATGAATGGATAAATGCTGGAATATAAAAATAGCATTATAACACATTACAAGATTATACAATATAATTAGTTATACCTTGGGGATTTTTTTGGCTCATTCTAGCCCTCTTTGGAGCACTGCCAGAAGAAACCATCGCGGTACCCCGTGAAGTGTCTGAAATTATTAATGCTTTTATTATTTATACGTTATTAATAATACACTTTTTAACCTACCGACTGACGATTGGTCATTGGTTTGAGGTCGGCAACCTTTACGACGATGGCGGATTAAGTTGTCAACCCTTGAAAAAGTCTGTTGGCATACTTGGCATATGTAATGCATTATAGTGTTTACAATTTGATCAAAGATGCTCAGCAGAAAAGAGTGCCTCTCAGCATTACACGGTTGGAACGTCGAGTACGTGGGCACAACATCCAACCAGGAAAGGATCGTGGGACGTGTTGTGATTAGTAAAGGACGGGTCGAAAATTAGAAAGCCTTCAGAGAGGTAGGCGGTTCCTCAAATCGCGCTGCTTTTGCAGCACCATGATCAAATTCTGCTTCTTGCGAACGAGGTAGTTGCAATCCGTCACTTCTATCAGAATTTGATCATTGAGCTGCCGTATCCTGGCCTGAAAATCTTTAACATTACCCCTGAACATTCCTGCACCAAAGGCTTGTTCCAGGCGCGTACGCGCTTTACAAGCACGGTTGTAACGCGCCTGCGTCCTATTTAAATTCGCCCTGGTGGTTCGAACCTTCTCCTCCGTAACCGTTCTTATGGCATCCATCTCAGCAGCACGATTTGCGAAACCATCCAGCACGGCAACATTCTCCTCTGAAAAGTAATCATCATCTCCCCATCCCGACGATCCAACCTCATTGTCGTCGGATTGGGAAGATGTAGGCGGAACAACATTTTGACTGGAAACTTGAGTGTTTATAATATTTTCATTAAATTCATTAAATTCATTAAATACATCATCATTATCCCAATCTAAAACTTTTGGAATATTAGCGGAACTTGATGGAACAGGGTTATTAGATTGAGATGAGAATAATGCATTTAACGATATTTCAATTGCGTCAAAATCTGAGTCATTAACCCTATCTAATCTAGCCACATGATCAAATAGGGATACGTCTTGTAGGCGTGTCACAACGTCGGACAGTGAGGGATCCTGCTGCATAGGGACAACCTCATCCTCGGCCTCAGGTTGGAAAGGATCGGGAGAGTAGAAGTCTATGGCTGGAGCGCTCTCATCAGCTTCCTCATAGAGTTGCTCCGCAGCTTTATCCCAAGCACTAGGAGTTACTGGGCTCAAGAGGTTATTAAATTCTGGGGTTGAGCATTTCCCAAGGTACTGTGTGATATTGTTCAAATCCGCAAATTGACTAACATCCCCACTCCCCGAAATAGAGAAATGCTTAAAGGAACTTGGTCCTGCAGGCGTAGGAAGCACTTCCGCACCAGCTCCATATGCTAAAGAAGCATTTCCTACAGCTGCAGGCCCTGAAATTTCTAAATCATTTTTGAAAACCGAAACACCATGTTGTAGGAGACGCTGTAACAAAGGCGCCTCAGATTCTTCGAAGGATTCCTCAACAACATTTTCCATTTGAACGGGAGCAATTCGTTCAAATGCAGCATGCGCTGATTCCTCAACGACATTTTCCGTTTGAATAGGAGCAATTCTTTCAAACGCAACATGTGTTGACACAATCTCTTCTTCCTCCGAAGAAACATAAACAATACTAATAGTTTCGTCGGAAGATGAACAAGAATCATCTTCCGAAGAAATCACAATTTTAGCAGGATTAGAACTATTTTCTGAAGCACCTACGTTAGAAGGTCTAACTATAACATTAGACAAAATTTTGACTTTACCTTTAGCAACAGAAGATGAATTAGGATCGGCCGCGGACGAAAAGAAGTTACACACCCTTTTCTGTTTTGAATCTGCAGCAGCATACCTAAAAGACCTCGACGGTTGAACACACCCACTACCGCACGAAACGCACTTAGAAGTTGAAGCACTTGAAGCACTTGAATTCACGAACTGCGCATGCGCAGAATTCATATTAAAACACTAAAGTGAAGTGGCACTATGTAGGTCAGTCTCTCAGTTTTATTGAAAAGAGAAAGTAGGTCACGAACTGCGCATGCGCAAGCCGAGGGGTGGTGGCGGTTATGGAGGGGTTTCGTATGGAGGGGTTTCGTATGGACAAACTGCTTCTGGTCGGTGAGGGGAGAGGGTGAGGGGAGAGGGTGAGGGAGTTTCAAGGCCCCCCAAGCAACAATAATGGGGTCTACCGGAGCCAGTCCAACGATGGGAAAAATTGCATAAAATGCCTAAAATGGAAAATGTTTGCGCATGCGCACATCGACGATATACTGTATAAATACGATTAAACATTTTTTAATTTCATTAGTTAACAGCTTACAAGTAAACAGTACAGTACAATGCTTTTTTTTTATTATTTAAACTATGGTTGTTTCGGCATTTTTAATGGTTGTGTAAATTATCAGAATTGGACTAACGTGTATAATCTTCTACCGCATCTTAGTACTACATACGCATTTATTTTCCCGGACCGCGAGCATTATTTAAATATAATATTAAAAAATTTTTTTCACGGTAGGTGTGGGTTATTTACATATAACCACGGAAAACTTTATATCGCGGAACCAGAAGAGATAATAATTTTGGAAGAACCATGCACAGAATTAGATATAATAGTAAGTAACATTTTGGATCTCTTTGATGGGGACACCGTAATTTTAGAAATTGGACACAATGACGTTGCTAGGCTTTCGGATATTGATGAAACTGACTAAATTCTGTAACAATATTTATAAAAATTTTTAATGTCTTCCTAAATTTTTTGCTTTGCAATCATCAAAATTCTAAATTTTTGCTATCATCAAAATTAACATGCATAGAAGCGTAGAAGATTATACTCCCAAATTATGAATAAAAATTTTTAATGTCTTCCTAAAATTTTGCTATCATCAAAATTCTAAAATTTTAATATCATCAAATTAACATGTGTGGCAGAGATTATACACCATACAAATTACGAATTTTCTCATGGGGCTGTTAACAAGAAATACTGATGGTAAAATCCCAGCAGTACGTCCATTACCATTAGAAAATACCGCCTCTGAAGCAAGCATTATCAAAAATCGCTTCAGGACGACTCCGCTAAGCAGAAGCACTCCAAGGGTGACAGTGATAAGAACAATGTTTCCCATTCAATTCCACCTCTGAAGCAAGCATTATCGGAAAATCGCTTCAGGACGACTCAGCTAAGCAGAAGCACTCCAAGGGTGACACTGACAAGAACATTGTTTCCTATTCATTTTCAATACATTTCCAACGTATGTAACAGAAAGTAACTGACAACAAATTTGCTACTTCTGAAATGCCTGTAGAGCGCACTTATTTACTATATTTTTCGCATCGTGTTTTATTTCTATTAATAAGTTTAAATTTGTTTAAATAAATACTTTTATCATTATACATCATGGTATGTGTTTTATTTCTATTAATACGTTTAAATTTGTTTAAATAAATACTTTTTATTATACATCATGGCCTGTGTTCTATTTCTATTAATAAGTTTGACCTTAACATTCTATATTAATAGCCTGACCATAATATTTTAAAGTGGTCTGACCTTGACGCAAATGACCATGACATTAAAATAGACTAACCTTGAAAGTGGTTGGAGGGGGGTGACCTCGGGAGGCTCCAGAACTCTCGTTCTTACTCTACTGTCAAGGTTTAAGGGAACCGGCCTTCCATAACTCAATTTTCAAGACAAAACAAAATAGCGAAAATTGTAACCCAAAACAAGACGGCAATTAAAATAACGTTATTAATTCTGACGAAGCGGCAAACAAATCACGGAATTAATTCATGCAGAGCGGCACATTTTAAAATGAACATAACAATGTCCGCATACTCAGTATTCCAAAAGTATATTGGGATTTTTTATAAAATAATATCAATACTCCAACAATTAAAGTACCCGAACTCTGTCAATCAGTTCGGGTACAAAAAATGACATTCAAATAATTATTTTAGTATTTCCATGGCCAACTCAAAGTAATTTGTGTTCCATAGCGGGTTTGCGTGCTTTTGAAGAAAAGGTAAGTATCTCTGAAACTAGAACTTTAATATAAGATCTGCACAAACGCGTCTTATTCCAAATTGAATGGGAATTGTAAAAAAGAGAAAATAAAAAAGCCCCAGTGGCGTACTTTTTGAACCCTTTGTATAAAATTTTATTTGATTTGCTCAATTTTTCAAGAAGATATAATGAAAAAATGATTTATATGAATTTCAACGAAGTAAGACAAGAAACAATTCTTAGGAAGTGAGTGAGAGGCAGATATGTCATATTTTTTCGAATCAGAATGACCAGGAGAGTATTTTCCCAAAGTGTTTAATTGTAAGATTGAAAATGAAACGCTCTGTATAACATCGAAGAACAACTTGCACTAACAATTCCACAATTGGTCCACTCCATACACAGAACAAGTCCCCCCATATAAGAAACCTAATCTGATACTGACGTATATATACAAATGCACCAATGAGTGCCAATGGAGTGGATTCGGCCTTTATAGTAAACGAACAGACTCTCGGTGCAATCAGCAGTGTAACAAACATGTATTCCATAAATCTATTGATTGACAATGTACACTGAGTGCTAAATAATATAATCGAACAAAGGAAAATATTAACATTGTTCTGGCTACCTTCAAACATGGGATTTCCTGGAAATTAAAAAGCAGGCCAAGAATCGACCACACGAATATCATTCACTAATACTTCTATACCAGATATCTAAGACACATGCAATTAATCGATCACACTGAAATATCTACTCATCGAGTGCCAAAAATACATACAAATAAAAATGAAGATATACCCGTACAAATATCAGAAATACTTCACAACAACGTAGTTAACAATCAGAAGCTGATAACCCACATAATCAAAGTTACCCACAAGATATCTAAAAGTTAATTCTCAAAAATACAGGGTCACCATTAGTCAACCACAAGTTAACCTGTAGGTTAACTATGTCACAAATTACTTAACCATAGAGAAATCTTAAGGTAAGGCTCAAGGTCGCTAAAATGTTAACTGTAAAAGATGAATAAAAACTAACCTTGGAAATTAGCTATTGCTTAACCATAAAAGATGCCCGAAAGCTAACCTTGAAAGTAATCTTTTAGGCATCTTATCGACATACTCAACAGTTATTTTCTGTGGTTGTCTTTTATACCATCCCAAGGTTATCTTTGAAGGATAACCAAATTGGTGGTAATTAAGTAAACTGAGAAACATAACTAAAAGGATACGCTTGTTAGATTTTCATTATATCTACACTGCCTTGTAAAAGATGATGACTGACTAAACCAAAAAATATTACCGAACAAATGCAATTTGGTGTTACATTGGGATTATTCGACCCAAAACTTTTAAACAATACTTATTTCGCGTAAGATAAGCTATAATTATTAATTAAATTTCCTTGATCCGAAATAAATTTAGTAAAAATTATATAATAATGAGC
The DNA here is from genome assembly GCA_014611495.1 of Limonius californicus. NCBI lineage: Eukaryota > Metazoa > Arthropoda > Insecta > Coleoptera > Elateridae > Limonius > Limonius californicus. The sequence goes on along the minus strand of JABXWE010021403.1, from coordinate 60 downwards.
TAAAGAAAGCTTAAAGGACTTTTTGACAGGCAAATATTTAGTAACTGGCCTTGTTTTATA